>JAPYMA010001846.1:0-42877 GCA_035041965.1 Anisakis pegreffii | reverse complement strand
TCATTTTTGTTGTTGTCGTTTAATTTTGTTTTGTTTAAAAAATTCAAAAATTTGACAAAAAAATCTGAAAAATTAAAAAACCCAAAAAAATAATAAAAACCATAAAATTTCTATAAAAAATCATGTTCTCGCGTTTCTAACATTTGTTTTCTAATATTGTGTTTTCATTATATATTCATTTTTGTTGTTGTCGTTTAGTTTTGTTTTGATTAAAAAATTAAAAAATTATTCAAAAAAATCTACAAAATCACAAAATCCAAAAAAATGATAAAAACCGTAAAATTCGTTTAAAAAATCATTTTCTTGCGTTTGTATCATTTCTTTTCTGATACATAATATGTCTTCATTGTGTTCATCTGCATGTCATCATCTTCATTTCATATTCATCTATGTTTTTGCCGTTTTAGTCAAAAAATCCAAAAATTCCACAAAAAATCTGAAAAATCACAAAATCCAAAAAAATAATAAAAACCACAAAATTTCTATAAAAAATCATTTTCTCGCGTTTGTAATACTTGTTTTCTAATATTGCGCTTTTATTTAATGTTCATTTATGTTGTTATCGTTCCGTATTGTTTTAGTTAAAAACTTCAAAAATATACAAAAAAATCTGCAAAATCAGAAAATCCAAAAAAAATAATAAAAACCATAAAAATTGTTTAAAAAACCACTTCCTTGCGTTTGTGACATTTCTCTTCTATTACTATCATGTGCCTTCATTGTCTTTACCTTCATGTCTTCATGTTCATTTCATATTCATTCATGTTTTTGTCGATTTAGTCAAAAAATTCAAAAATTTTCCAAAAAGTCTGAAAAATCACAAATTCCAAAAAAACCCATAAAAATCGTTTGAAAATCAATTTCTTGCGTTTCTAACATTGGATAGTAACCTTGCGTTGGAGCGTGCTGCTTTTACGACCATGCCTCTCTGCTTTGGAATTGCTTCTAGCTTCGACCACGGTTTGTGGATGATGCTCACAATCAGCATCATCGCATGGCATTTTCGGTATTTCAAAAAAAATCGAAAAAAAAGAGAAAGATAAGAAATGTGAGAAAATCATAAAAACGTTCAAAATCGAAAAATATTATAGAAAAAAATCTAAGTCCGAAAATCCAAAAATTCCAGATATGAATCAAAAAATATGCAAAAATTTTATTCCAAAAAATTTCAAAACTGGAAGAACACCAAAAATCCGTTGAATTTGAAAATCCTCAAAAAAAATTCATCTGGTGTTCATTCTGTTTTCTGGCTGACTCTTTTTGAGAGAATCATACAAATTTTCAAAATCGAAAATACAAAAAAATATTATTATTTTAATAAATCCAAAAACGGTTCAATCATTCACGCTACGTTCACTGCTGCTTTGCAGTAGTTATTTTGATCAAAGCTGTTGACTGCACGTGAGCACCACGTTCACGTGGATATTAATATCGTTGTTTAGAGGCTCTGTTTCGTCAGAGCGAATCTTCATTCAGGATTATCCGAAAAAAAAAGTTTTTTCCACGGACTCTTCAACTTCAGTGGTCAACTGAACGGTGAAGTTCAACGTATTGAAGAAGTGAACTCGAGACGATGGAAGAGTTTGTTCATCTGCGGTCACATTACTGATTTTAGTCAAAAGAAACGCATATCGTGAAAATTTTGCTAAAATCTTCGTTGCTAAAAACTTGTTTTACGAATAACAAATTTTGAAAAATCATTGAATGAAATCAAACATTTCAAAAGATCTGACTCGTCTTATCTATAGACCTAGTCAATTATTCGAGAAATAAATTGAATGCGTTAGACAAATAAGTTTGAGAATGTCAAAAGAAATTGAAGTTACAAGTTCAAAAGTCGATTCCACCAATATTAAAGGTCGCAGGCGAGTTAAAGTTGGTGAGCTATCATACTGAATCGAAAGGAATTGAGAGGATGTCTGTGAGAATAACTGAGCTCTTCCGGGAATGAACTTAGGTTAATGCGACTCGACGGAAAGGGTTGGTGGCATTGGATGAAGAGGGTAGATGGTGGTCACGGGTTGTCCTCATGTTGAGAAATTTATAAATTTATTCATAAAACTGAACAGATGAAAATTGAACTGGTCTATAGATAAGACGAGTCAGATCTGAGGGAACCATCCTTGTCGTCAAGGATGGTTGGATTGGGTTGGGGAGGTGGAGGGGGAGGTGGGGTGGGGAGGGGGGGTGGGGAGGGGGGGTGGGGAGGGGGTGGGGAGGGGGGTGGGGAGGGGGGGTGGGGAGGGGGGTGGGGAGGGGGAGGAGGGGGGTTGGGGTCGGGGGTGTTGTTTTTTATTGTTTCATTTATTTTGTTCATCCAACGGCGAGATGATCTCCCCGTTGGACGAGATCCGGCGGCGTGGTGAGCCTTCGGATCTCACCGATGTTAACTTCTGCGTCCATTCGTGGACGCATACGTTCAATACCTTCCTGTCTCATTGGCCAATTTCTCTTTTCAAAGTCTAATCTGTTTGATTTCAGATCGCGTGGATCGGGACGATGGATCAACGCGGAGGAACAACCGGTTTCTGGATTTGCCGATGAGTTCCGTGAAATCCGATTGATCAACGGACCAATATGGAAGGTTATTCCCCTTCATGAATTTATTCATTCATTCATCTACTCATTTACTTTTCTTTGTTCTCATATAATCCGAACTGTTCCAGTAATTTGTTTAGCTTCTCAACTCGCTCGTTATTTACTACTGTCCATCCGAACGATAAATCTCCTATAGAACTGGTCTACATTAGGATCAATTTCTCATATACTGGTAACTTTAGGATCGCTCGAACAAACGTAAACATGGTATCCTTTTCTCATGGCCCAAGCCCGATAACCCTCACATTCTTGTTACAGGTTAACTTTATTAATGAATTTAATAATTATTTGCTTATTTCAATAAGCCGGAGGCTGTCAAGAAACGATAAGAATCCTTTCATGTCCAATTTTGCTTGAGAATGAAAATCTAGCTAATCGTTCCCATGTTCCGGAAGTTCAGGACTGGAGTGTTGCTGTATGTTTCTTATTATGAATAATGAGACTATCAATATGAGATCAAGACCTTAGAAATAATTTAGTCGAGTTGCGCGCAATAAATGTAAAAATTCATTGACGTACTGAAAAAATAAGTAAATCGTCCTTCGATAATGTCTGACAAACAAATTATCCTTTCCAGTCAGTGTTGAAACAATCTTGTCTAAAAACAACACTCTGTCGATCTTGAATGATTCTGAGTAAAATCGCAACAGTGAGGTATATCCTTATATGAGGATAAGCTAGTCGTACTTTGCCAAATCGCTCGCTTAGATTCATTTGCATTGAAAAACTTACTGATTCAACTTGCATGCTTAAGAAATGAATGGAATAGAGATACATTGGAGAGTTGTGGATGAGAGTGGATCAGCGATTCGATTGAAGTGAATGAGAAAATGAGCAAAGAACAATTGATCTACAGTGCAATATTTGAAGTAAGATAGGAGAGTGATAATAGATCATGTGAATCTGACATAAAAATCATGAAGCTTTCCTCGAGAAGCTTCACTCTATGCACTTCCTCAACTCATCTTTCTACTCAAATTGAATTTTCAGTGGAGGTGATATGTGGAAAACGATTTTTGAGCCATGAGTAAAGGATTGCAATCGTCCAGCCAGCTTCAGGCTCATTCCGGAAGGTAACTCGCTTTATCCACGAGTTATTATCTTTTTTGAAAATGTTTTTTGCTTTTTGAAAATCTTTATCTTTAGCGTTAAAATGTTCGTTATTTTGTCGTGAAAATGTTAATGTTATAGTCGTCATTGTCAATGGTGATTTTTTTTGAATTAGTTTTAAGTGGGTCTCTCAGCGATTGTTTCCTCGACGAACTGATAACTTATGTTGTAGACCGAATCTCTGTTCGTTAGGTTCGCAATCAGATCGAATAGACGATTCCATCAAAAATCTTCGAAAACTGAAGTGTTTTTCTAATGGTTTCTTCCGTTTCTTGAACATATTCTCACTGCTTTGTATCATTCTTCTTCAATAAGCCTTCAGAATTTTATGCAATCCGCAAATCAGATGGCAACTTTGCCGTTTTTTCGGCACTTTGTTGGAATTTCGAGTTTTCTGTTTTGATGAAATGGTATACTTTTGCTTTCAGCATCAAAAGTTTTCACCATATTTTGTGTAATCAAGCATGAAAGCATTGTTCCGCCTAGGAAAATTGGTCTGAGTGGTATATCGTTTTGTTCGTTTCATTGTTTCTTGATCTCTTTAACCTATTCGTTGCCGACTCGCTTGCCTTGAAAATGGTCGTCGTTTTTAATGTTAAAATAGCTTTTAATTTATTGGTTATCGATGTTGCTGTTAAGCATTTTCTTCGACGTTATTGTCTTTTTCATTTGCAGCATTTCGGTCGATCAGATGGGACCAAGTCCAGTTGACAACGATATACCGATGAACAATTCCGATGCAGGTCGGCAAAACAGTAGTTCAGGTGAGCCGTGCGCCTTCTTTTACTTCGAAAAAATTTTTATCAATCCCTTTTCGCTGCTTTATATTGAATGTTGGTACGTGATGAATATGTTGGTTGTCTGCGAAAAAGTGGTTTTTCGATTGCATCACATTAATAGACTCGTCAATGTCGGATAGTTGCATGTAGTTCGGGTGTTGAAGTTTTGTCTCAGATGAAGATTATGAGCGAGATGGATGGCATATTGGATACGAAGTGGAAATGAATGGAATTGGTACTTTGATAGATAATGGATCAATTGATAGTATAGGTATGAATCATACATCTGTTGCAGCGTGAAGCATTTTTGCCATTTCCTTCATATAATCATAAACGGATTCTGGTAGTGTAACAT
Organism: Anisakis pegreffii; assembly: GCA_035041965.1. Taxonomy (NCBI): domain Eukaryota; kingdom Metazoa; phylum Nematoda; class Chromadorea; order Rhabditida; family Anisakidae; genus Anisakis; species Anisakis pegreffii. The sequence goes on along the minus strand of JAPYMA010001846.1, from coordinate 38,035 downwards.
GAGCGAACTTTGATAATTTTCTGACTCCATTAATGCTTTATAACGACTTTTCTATATTTTTGTCGAATGAGAAATAATTCAGCTAATCTAAGAACCTGGTTACCTTGAACATAAAGGAATTTTCTGGGAATTTGCTCGAAAAGTTTGATGGAATCAGGTAGCGATTTGAAATCGTTCTCGCCGAGAAATCTCAGTTGAAATGTGGTTCTGAGTCGATAATATATAAGCTCTGAATTTTTAACTTTTCATTTCTGTTGCTTCAGTGAATCTTTCGCCATTAAAAGTATTGTTCGTGAAGCAGTTAACGAAGTGTTGTTCTTTTAGAAACGTCAAGTTTTACGGGATCGGATAGCGATGCGACTGATGCAGACTCGGACAGTCGTTACGCTGGATATGAGGCGCTTCCAACGGCTGCCTCAGAAGTACGACAACACCCCGATGCGCAACAATACCTTTCAACAGTCTCAGCTGTACCCATGTCAGTTCATCAACAATTTGAAGAGGTTATTACTGAATTAGATTCGACAAAAATGTTCGAAACGCCTGGATTTTCAAACTCATTTCTTTCTAAACCGCTTGTGCAGTTTCAGGCTTTAAGTGAGGCGCCCGAAATTCACCTGAAGGATTCAGACATCCCATTGGAGCATCAACCACAACCGATCGAGCTCGATGAAGGCACGTGAGATCAGTCCTGTTTTTCTGTTTCATGCGTTAATTTTGGCTTGAATACAACCGCTATCGTGGAAGTGTTCTGCCTGAACGAGCAAAGTCTATTTATATGGGCATCAATAGGGAATTTTTAGTTACTGTTCGAATATCGGCCTCAAGTCAGCTCGTTTAGCTTAGTTGCCTAGTATTGTGTAATCTTATTGTTAGCAGTGTAAACTTATTTCATATATTCTTTTATTTTATACACTTCATTCGTTTAAATTTATTTCGTAACTTTAGAAAGTCTCATTTTTATATGTAATATCTTATTATTCATATTGTATTCGTATTCGAATTCAGCATTTTTTTCAATTGGATTAGTGCAGTTTGTAGGAATTTTTTGAATTTTTAAAGTAGTTGTTTTTCAGAGAAATTAACAATTATTAAGAACACAATGCAATCATTCACATTACCTGCACCGTCTTGGGCGAATGGATTGCAAACCGACGAAGAGCTGAAAGAAATTCTACGGCGAATCTCAGCAAAGAAATGATTCTTCATTGTACTTGAATGATTTTTTGAAAATTTCACATTGTGAAGTCATTGAATAATTTTTTATATTTGTATACATTATTTGGTCTTCCGATAAACTCAATTTATGATTTGATAACTTTCAAAGTTGTTCTGCTTGCTTCGTTCTTCTTCCATCGTTGGTCGTTCCTTGTAATTTTTCTCCCTCTCCTGTTATACTGATTTCCGTCTTTTTCTGAGTGTTTTATTATTGCTCTCTGCAGCTATTACTCCGGTATTTTTTTTCAATTTTCTGTTGTTATCGTTTCTGCTGTGATAATTCTGTCATTTGATTCAAGCATCTCAAACAAACTTCTATATTTCATAGGATAACACTGATAATACTACGCTTTTGTCAGTGCTGAGTATTTCTGAATGAATTAGGTCCAAATAGTGTAAATGAAGAGTGAGCGCAAGCTTTCGGAAGGTTTCAAGGAGATTCATGTGATTCTGGGAGGAGGGTGCCGTATTTTGAGTAATATGATTGGCTTTAGGGGAATTTCAGTTGATACAGCCGAGAATTTCGAATAGTCCGGAAAGAATTTTGAAGGAAGACTGCCGCAAATTACGATAATTTTATGTGTATTTTCAAACCTCCCCAATATTGTGATTTCATAAGTTTGATGGCTGTCCGTGAATCATGAAAACTATGAAATATGTAATGTGTTGACCTATTCAGGATTCTGCTATCTCTGACATTTCGATGAATTTTGGTCTTCCAGACTTTGTAATCGAATAAAGTAATCTCATCCATCGCAAGTGTAAATCGCCTACGATCACTTTCTACGTAAACATAATAGTGAAGTGACGTTTGAATAGGATGTCGTTAGAAGGCGATAGAAACGTGAATATTTTCCAAATAATACTCTATCATCGGTCACTCCAGTACTCAACTTCCAACATTCAAGTTTAATCGAAATTATCAGAATGGAGCCCAGCTTGAGAAATTTGGCTTTAATTTAGATCAGAAGCAGTGAATGTCCAAAACTGAACTGAAGCTTAATTCTACCGTATCTCATCACTGTATCGGCAGTCGACTGTCGCTTTGATGAATGCATAAGTTGAATTTTTTGAGACCACTGATAAATGAGTTGTTATTGAACCGTAGAATAAACTGATCGAAAGTTGCAGCTTAGTGGAAAATGGTGAAGTTTGTTGTGGAACGGAGCAGTACGGCATTCGGACGTTTAGGTTTGATCACGGCTTGGGGTGATAAGCCGATAGAGCATCGAACTCCTTCGTGTATGTTATACACCCGATGTGGACACATACCGCATCTGACATGGGATGTTGTGAACGATTGGCTGCATCTCGCACAGCCACCCATATATCAACTGACTCTGCCTTCATTGTAAATCATTTGATCATCCATAAATCAGTTTTGTTTTCGATATATCGCCTGTGACGGCTCAAAATTCATTTTACCTTAAAACCTTTTACCTTAAATTTGAGAGATCCTCAAATCAGAAAGAATCATGACTGATGCTCCGTCATACTGTAACTTCGAACGCACTTAAAGTGTCGTAGAGTCAAATTTTCTGTATCTCAAAGTATAGTTTTCCAATTGCAAGACATTTCTCCATGCCAACAGAACTAGTTCTGTGATTGATTATAGTTATGAATCTCTGTCGGTGATCGAAAAATTCGGTAAAGGTTATGCGGCTTTCTCTGCAATGCCCGTAAGTTATACTCATGTTGATGATTTCTCGAAAAATATTCATAATGTCCCTCGGGAAGTGAAATATCCATAGTCGTTGCAGAATGAATCATTCGAAATATACTCGAAGTTTTGTAGTGACCTCAGTGATGAGTGCCACCGAATTGATCACGTCGAAATGATGGGTCGAATATCGAAGACACGAAACCATAGAATTCTTAATGATTACAGTACATACCGATGTTTCAGTAAGGTGGATCACACTATTAGCATAGGAATATTTGTCATTAGATGTGTACATTAGAGCAGCTAGTACTCACTCATGTCGCACTCTCATATTCTGATGTTTTCTATTGGTTTGTTCTTCGCTTCAGAAGGACGCTCCAACACATTTGTCGATTACGGACCCAATCGGTCAGATGGAATCGGGTTTCAACGATAATCGTTCGGTATCGATCTGGACGAAAGCCGGTCGACGAAACGTGACTTAATTGATTTTGATTGTTTGATTGTTTCTTCCAGCATAACATCTTGAACTGAAACCATAGAATTATCATAAATTATCTGTAAAGATCATAAATTCTTCTAAATCGCATTGAATTTGGTCACTTCTGATCATGAAATCTAAAATTTGCGTTCATAGATCACTGTGAAGATATTGCGCGGAATAGTGGCCGCCTGTCGGCCGACCTCCGCGGAAACTCTGCTTGACTGTGACACGCCACGGGAGTGTGCCAATAAACGACTCACAAAGTCGGTGAATCGAACCGTTCAGTTCTATAAGGAGCTGTTCGAGTATGATAAACCGTTAGAAGTTAGTCACTGATTCAGTTCTAGAAACGATATTTCACTAATTTTAATAGTACGCTGATTTTGCACTCAGCTGTCGAAATTGATATTTCACTGAATCTCTCTGAACAGTCAATCGAACAAAACAATTCAGATTCCGACGTTCGTCTCATTGGGTGGTGGCTTCAGTGCGTTTCATCGTGAACGCTCAGCTATCGAACTGGTACAAGGCAAGCAAAAACAACAACAACAATCAGAAGATGCAAAGGAAGGACAGGAGTCCACCACGAGCGATCAAAATATGTCCACAGCGGCAGCGTTTGCCATCGATTTGATGCACTTTGCAGAACGACCCGTCAGCAAGTCGAAACGAATCGCGGAACGAAAAGCCGCAAAACGCAAGTCATCAATTACCAGCGACTCGCTAAAGAACTCACCACCGCCATCATCCGGAAGCGATTCTCATCCGCAGTGCAGTAAACCAGAAACTGACGGATCAACCAAACCGTCAAATGAAACGCCTGTAGCGACGATGCAATGTTCGCAAAAGAATTTAACCTCTGAAGTGAGTGGTCATTGTGATGCGGAACCTCAAACACAACAGCCAGAATCTGAAGTCGTTGAAGACAGCGTTCCAGCGGAACGGAGCGGCTCTCCAGAATCACCCGTTCACCTCGACAAACAAGAGCAACAACCATTGGTTAAAAGATTCGATGAGATGGAAATCGAGAAACTTTTAAGACGAGTTTTCGTAAGTTCAGCTGATCAAAAATCTTCGATTGCAGCTGATTTACCGTAGATGTGCAATAATCAATTATTTTTGCGTAGAAGCGAATCGAATCCTCTGTAGTGAATGGGCGATTTTTATAAGAGTGCTTCTGAGATTATTCACCTCTCAAATTAATTCGCTTTCAGCCGTAAACTACATCTGCTAGAGATGAATAAGCATTATGAATAAGATCATATAGTAATTGAAGTTATGAATAGAGTTGGAATTAGTGTCATTCGGATAACTTTTAGAAATTTTCGTTATCCGTCCACTCACTCCATTCTGACGGCTAGCTAACAGCTGTTATAATTTTGATGTGCTCTTCTTATAGTCTCATATTCCATCAACACATCTACGATACACGAGCGGTGCCTTTTCACCTGCTGAGGTGATTGCGTTGAGCCGTATCGGTATCGATCTGTTCGATTCATCCTATGCAATCATGTTAGCCGAGCGTGGCGAAATGCTGAAGCTTGGACCGAAATTCCCCGACGATCCCACTTTCATAGTGCTCAATTTCAATGATAAGAAGTGAGTTTACATACAAAATTAAAGAAGTTATGAGGTATGGAATCAGTTCATGCAGGTAGCGTTATGATTTCATCTTCAGATTCGCCGACGATTTTAGTCGTCCGTTTGCAGACGACTGCAATTGCTATACATGTGCGAATTATACGAAAGGCTATCTTCAGCATTTGCATAATACCAATGAAATGCTTGGATCGATTCTGCTTGTGATGTGAGTGAGAGGATTTTTTAGGATTCCTTTCATCATTTTAGTGGTACTTATTTCGTTTACATAGCACGAGACAGTGAATTTGATCATTCATTAGATTGCGAAGTCAGCAGTTCAAATCGTAGTTGACCACAATATTTGGTATTCTTTAAAAGTCCATTATTTATTCAAATGAATAGATCGGATTTGAAGTATGATCGAGCAGGTATCTAGCTGAGAAATATACCTTTTATAAGTATTTATTTTCAGCCATAATATCCAGGAATATGAACGAATGTTCAGTCTGATAAGAAAGAGAATCGAAGTTACATCACAACTGGATTAGTAATTATCTCTAGATTGCTATTGATTTCGTTTCGATTGTCATTCGCATCTCATTGATATCTTTATTGTCACGCATTCCCATTGGTTTATTCCTAACTAATGTTGTAATTTTTTTTCATTCATTATATTTGCTTATTCTGAAATAGTTGTTGTTTTTGAGTTGTCTCGAATCTCGTATTTATCATCTTTAAGAGAAAATATTGCGATCAAATGCGTTGATGCTGTTCCGTACTGAGTGATACCACTGACTAGCCTTACGTTCTCTTTGAGAATGATGCGTTCATTTCTATGGACTAGTCGTTTAACGTCAGAATTTTCGCCAACATTTCATCCGTTCATAGTCGAATACATCAATATTACTGCTAGTATTCCTATTCATTCATCAATCAGTTGCTGCTTTATTCCTTATGACCGTCAAATTGTTATGCTTATTCTTATAGATTAACTCTGAGAAAAATTTCAAAATCTTCATGTTTCATATTTTGTTGTCATTGTTATTGTTGTTGTTGTTGATGTTTACAAAAGTATATAACGATTGATTGAATCCTTCCGTTTGATAAAGCAATTTCTATTCGATACTGAAACATTTGTGAAACTATTTGTGTGGTTCAACATCTAAATGCCATCCATATATCTTGGTTTCCCCAAAGGTTATCGGAATGATCTCCAATCGCTCTTATAACCAAAAAATTTGTTTTGTTGACGCCATTTTTTCAAAAGGAACAAATCCGTTGGTTTCTAAAAATGTGTTTTGGTGATGATTTTGCATTTATTAACATATCAACGAAGATTGTTTTGTGTGTGAGTGATATCAGCATTGAGAGTTGCTAGTAACTTCTGCAAAATGCTTGTGGCTGAATTACTCGAGATTTCTGGTCAGAGTGTTCAAGTAGATTCATTTGATCGTTGGCGATTTTCTCATATCTGTGATTGTTTCAGGCGAATAAAATGTATCGGATTTAACACGTTATTGTTCAGCAATCAATTGTTATCATGTTGGAAGAGACAGAGTCGAAGTTCAAATTTGGAAAACTGAAGCAAATGCCTTCGGATCTGTGGCGTAAGGCTCGGCTTGATCGTCGTTACGACTGGGTCGGTCCACCGGATAAGATCTCCCGAATCCGGCCAATCCGGTACTCGCTTAGACGAAATCTTTTTTTTTCTGTCGAAACAAAACAAAAAGAATTGCGCAAGAAATTGAGTAGTGAACCCCATAAAAAGAAATTTAAACGAAATAATTCTCCGGCTCGACTCAGTTGTTACTTTTCGCTAACTTTATATCATTTTTCTCTGGCGAGATCGCATCTGCTCGTGAGATGTCCCATTCAACCTCCATAAAGCAATTAAGTCGATCAATGTGAACGAAGAATATCCGTCCGCAATAGAATCGATTAACAAATTGAGCCAAATAATGCCGGCATTTCATTGATACATTGTCATTGTTTTGCTTTCAGTTCGACTGAGAATTTTGCATCGGTGATTAGATACATTGGATAGTGGGAATATTTTCAGTTTACGACATGCACCGAATGAAACACCAACTGAACGCTTGTATCGACACGAGCGAGAAGCTTTGAACCAGTGGAATAGCTCGTTTTGGACTGAACATAATGTGCTCTATGAGAAGCGTAAAGCCGATTTCATTGCTAAGGTTCCTCTGACTTCATCCAATTGACATCCTATTTGACAATGTTGTTGTGCTTTTTTTAATTTCAGTTTTACATACCTAAAGTAAGTCTTGAATGCACGCAAACCACTGTCGACTGGTTTATTTTTTAGGGTGATAAATAGCGAAAATTTCATTTCATCATGAACAGGTTTCGTTTTTAAGAAACCAAATTTCTTTTATATGATCTCTAATGGATGATAATCAATTCTCTGAGAAAACGATTTTATGAGTTGTTTCGCTTCGATTATTCTCATATACGCAAAGCTTATGCTTGCGTTTCCTTTTCATTTCTTCTATAACTGGATGTGCACATGTTATTAGTAGCGATCATTCAGTCAAATATATACACCAAAAAATGCAACTGAACTATCTTCTTTCCTAAAGCTTGAATTCATTGCACTCGTTTGGTTTTTTCCGTGCGTGTGTGAAAGGAGAGCATTTTCGATTTTCAAACTAGTAACCGTCAAAATTGTTTCGAATGATCGAAAATGCGCCTTCCCATCACCATCACCAATCGTTAAAGAATGCTGCAGTTCGTTGATTTGAAATTGCTCATTTTAAAAACACAGAAACATAAGATCATTTGATCGTTGAATTCAGTTTTCTTTTTGCATTCAAATCCGAATTCTTCGCGAGTTTCCAATTTTGTAATGTAACTTTTTTGTTTCGTAGACGTTCGTTTCAGTAACCTCTGAAACGTTTTCATTTTTTTGTGTCCATTTCAGAAGAAGAATGAAATCGGACGATTGGAACATATCAATGCTAATGATCTATCGCAATTCTATAGGGAGTTTTTGAATGAACGGAAAGTCGCACTGCGCACCTACAATAAGTTTGTTCTCATTGTCATTGATCGTTTATCTTTCTCATTACGCAAGCAGATGGATAGTCACTCAACTGAATCGGAAACAGTATGAATGAGAACTAAAGGAAATATTAAATTTTTGTTGGGTAGCAACGAAAAATTTTCGAACGAGTCATGTTCACAGATCGATATTTTACTGTGGATTTTCAGGATATGGTATAAACGAAATTTGGCACTCATATGGCCTGCCCTCAAAGTGAATTTGATTCGATTCGCACGTTTGATTCGACGACGATGAAGCGTTTCATTAGGTTTTACTGCGCTTTGTTTCGAGCGAGTAGGCATCTTTTGGGAGCGATCATTTCAGTGAGGAGCTGTTAAATTATTTGGTATTGCCGTGGGATATTGATGTTGTATTTGTTATCGTCATTAACTCACAATTGATGTGTAATTGTTATCATTTGATGATTCGATTCGATCATCTCGTGGCATATTATGAGGTAGTATCATCGATAGTTGTTATCCATTTGGTAATTCATTATATAATCTGTATATCTCTCCTTAAGTGTCTTCCCAATCAAACGTTATATTGCATAATTTATCTGTGCAAACATTTGTGCTGATGATTGGATTTGTATGGATTCCTTCCTGATTTGTCATATACAGTGTACTTTCCTCTAGTGTCTTAATGACCTCTAGTTCGTGCCTGTTTCTGGTGAAATTTTGATGATATTTCATACTTTAGCATCTACCTCTTAGCTAACCGATTCATTCATTTTTGTATACCCTAGCATTCTGTTTTATTGTTTTATCAAAAAATTGTACTCGTGATGTAGTTTCTATGTGTAGTTTCGTGATGTAGTGAAGGATGTACTCGTGATGTAGTGAAGGAAGGAAGGAAGATAATAATAATATTATTATCACGTTTTCGAATTTTTCAAACAAAGTGAATTAATTCATGAAATTGCAATAATATTTCCGAGAAAACAAGAAATCAACTTCATGATATCAACAATAAGAATGTGAAATCACTAGCTAACATTTCACATGTGCGCACGAATTGATGATTATTATTCATATTGGTGACTTCTGATTGTTAATAACCTCTATCTTTTTGTTAGTTTAAGGGAATTTCCATCACAATTAACATCTTCTAAGAACATCCACAATGAACAAATGCAATGGAACAAGAATTTACACTTTTATTATTGAAACAAGAATATCAACAAAACCGAACGAATGAATCAAATGAATCTGAAATAAAATGCAGCAAAAATGCTAGAACACATTTGAATGGATGAATGCATTGCTTCATGACAAGCTTGCTAATGTGACCACAACAATCATATTCATAACAGTCATAATATTAGTAATGAGGGTTTATTATATATCAATCGTAACAGCGATTAATACGAATGAAATCAACTGATCGAAATAAATATTATTTGATGATAATAGTAATATTAATGGTGAAAGATTTATGAAAACAAACAGAAATGTGATATTCGATACACAGGCACACAAACAAACAGTGCTGACAATGATGCAAATAAACAAACAGATAACGTCAACGATCAAAAAGCTTCAGATGACTACCGAACTTGTTTAGATGATTCCACGTTTTCGTTGTTCAGCTAATGAATAGCAATAGAGTTCGCATTCTTGTTTGGTTCGAGGGGAACGCCACAGGTTGAAGTCGAGTTCAGGACAATAGGGGAAGATGTACGGTTCACATTGATCCGTGTTCGAATACCGATTAACCTGGAATTGCTTTTGAGACTATTTACATGTCAGCGATTTGTCGCCATTGATAGCAATAATACTCGCTAGCTTTTAGATCTTTTAGATCAATCTATATTCGTTCGTTAGCTTGTTGCTTATTATCAGATGCAGTGACCTGGACGAGTAAGTTCCAATTTTCAAGCTTCATGCATAAATTCAATCCGTTCCGCACAACAGATTTATGGATAAAGTGTCCATTCGACGGAAACTCAAATTTCTCTCATTCTTTTTTGTTTTTCTCATATGAAGCAATAAATTAGACAAAAAATGTAGGCTTAAGACAAAATTCGATATTACAAAATCGTATTTCATCATAATTTATCATGAAGACGGAATATATTCTGCTTCTGTTTGTATGGCACTTCAAATTTCATGATATCGGCATTTGGAAGAGGTGGCGATCCAAAATTATTGAGTGGCATCAATTAAAAATGCCACAATAGAATAGTTGACACAATTTCAGAAGAATTGACCATCAATAATGGTAATAACAATGTAAATACATTCATGAGAACATCTTGAAGCACTTTTGTCCGAAGTATCTTTATGATTTCAGGTCATCGAACAAACCGAATGGATGGATATATGTGCTCAAGTGGAATGAATCTTAAGTGCAAAACGGGTTTTTCACTTTAAAAATTCAATCGTGAATTTTAGTTGGTCAACGTAGATCGTATAATTATGCAAATGTTTCAAACTGATTACAATCCAAACAAATTCCTCTCAACAACCCTAATTTGTTCAGTGCATGTACACATCTTCGTATTCTCACATTTCAGTTTGAAGTGAGCTGAAATGAATCCAACCCAAACTGAATACAAAACTGTTTAATGAGAATTGAAAAAGATTTCCAATACTATAATTTGAGGAAGGTTGAAGTGTGGATTTTCATCTGATCATTTTTCAACAAAATCATTTTTGCTGATTAACTTCTAACATGCAACGCGATTTGCTGTTGAGATGCAGGAAGAATCATCAAACTGCCTCTTCTCATGAGCTCTTGCAAGCTAAACCCTCGTAAAAGCGATACTCTATGACAGTTTTTATTTTCTCAAAATAATTCGAAATAATCTATATAATGCCAAGATGGTGACATTATCAATATTTGAATTTATTTGTTCGAATTTAACGATATTTATTTTGATGTTAACTTCCCTAAATTTTAGTTGAGAATGTTTGATAAATGACGTCTGCGTTCGTCTTTGAAATTCGAATGAGAATCATATGATGAATGGATCCACCCGAAATACCGATAAATTTCATTTGGTTATGATTTTTTTTCCGAAAAAAGTCAGTCCATCTATGGTGTTTGTTATTTTTATCTGCACTTAATTGTCGTTTCTAATCATTGTTCAGCGGTTTTTGTTCCCGTCTGGCAATGACCCGATTACCGCCTTTTGAAGTTAAATTCATTTTAATTGTCAAGGTTAATGACTTAAATTCGGAACGAACAAATATTTGAGCAAAAAAAGAGAAGAACAAGTTTCGCGATGAATTTCAATTGAAACTACCTGAAATTTTTGAAAGAAAATTTTTGATTTCTGCTGCATTGAACTTAGAAATAATTTTTCAAACTGAAATGTCGATGTTGGTGGTAATTTCTTTTTATTTGCGTAAAAAATTTGCATGATACACACTCGATGTTGGCGGTCTACACTGCTCGTGAGCAGTTAATAGATTCGTTCACTTACAGTTAGGCAATTAACTAATTCATCTGCTCTTCACCTTGTTGAACGTCTTTATGCATTCAAGCTCTTCGGAATGGATCTCAAAAATCCCCTTCCCCCCCCCCCCAAAAAAAAAACCGAATGAAGGTGAGCAAAATGCTGGTTGTTCACAGAGCAATTGAATGTCGCAACGAAAAATCGCACCAAATGCAAATATTGATAAACGCAGTGCAAAGTGAATGCAATGGTAAACACTAACAAAGTTACACTTTCACCATAAAATATCTAAAGAATCATAATTTTGAAAAATAACTTCGTTGACGAATAAAGAACCTTCTAAAGGAATCTGTGTTTTCGGTTTGTACGGGTGTAAGTTTTGAGAAAGATTGAACTAGATGGAATAGAAATTGAATAGAAACCCTGAAATTATGTGTCTTTTATTGCAAATTGCGATAGTCTAATTTGCAAGATATAAATGGAAAAACTCAAAATGCGTACCCTTCGGAACCAACGATGAACTTTCTGAGCAGGACCACGAGTATTGATGGTGACATTCGGGCAGCCGTTAACGATTAGATCATGCCAGAGAATAAATGGCATCGGATCGCATCCTCGGGCCGGTGAACCGATCGGACACGCACAAAGCTGCAATTTATATCTTACGGTTATATCCTAGCAGGCAGTTGATACCATTGCAAAACTGAGAGAATTGTAATTGCATTGTAAATGGAAGATTTCTCTTCTGCATAAAGTTCCATGAAATATTTCATGCCGTTTCGTGCGAAAAATTTGATTTGACAGTGAATCCTTTCGTATTAGTTTGATTCTAATTTCTTCGTCAATATTAAATCCTTCCTGTCAATTATTTGATGTTTAAATTCACATGTAAAATGATGCGTTTATGCATATCAAACTGTTTTTGAGTGATCATTTCTGACAAATAAAGGAGAAAATTTTCATTTCCATTTTTTTTCTCTCACAGTTCGCTTAATTATATTCCTAACGGTAACCGTGAAGTGATTTGAATGGGAATTCCATTGAAAAAATAGACTCAATCATGCGAAAACGATAGCATTCAAATGTTAAGATGGTTTCTATCTCATCCAATTCAAGAAAACAGCAATAATCACAGTAATGGATGGTTATGCTGTAGTTTTTTGTAGGGTTCATTCAAAGGAACACCTTCAAACAAGTGTTTGCACATAGCGATTGCGATAGTACCAGTTCTTTGGAACTTTGTCTTTCTCGTTCAGTGTATAACCAAGCGAATTCTTGCACAGCTTTAGTAACTATGTCCAAAAAAGACTGTAAAATATTTGATTATCGAATTCAGCGAATAACTTTGCTGAATTCGATAATGATGGACGTCCGACTGGAATGATTGGCTCGAACGATTTAACGTCTTTTTTGGACTTAGTCACTAAACTTGTGCAGGACACAGTTACTAAACAATTTCTCAGCGGTATGAAAGAAATTAGTGTCCTAGAACATTGTGTTGATCATTAATGCACTCGATTATGATTGCATGAAAAGCTATTGTTTATGACATGCTGACTTCAAACTGATTCAGATGGATTCTCATTCTTTTCGGACGTGTTGTATTCACTCTCATAGCTATCACATGCGAATACAGTTCTCTTCATGACTTTTTATCATTCACTTCGCCTCGTTTCATTTCACAGCTCGAATCAATTTCTCATTCTGTGGCATACACTGTTTACTGGATACGTTGACGAGTGTTGACAGTCGAAGTCAACAATACAACAATCGAATATTATTGCACAACAATGTTCGAGAGTCAAATGTTCAATTATAGAGTGTATTTGATAGAATGAGAATTTGACTTTGATTGTTGAATGAAATGAATGAGAAATTAGCAGAAGAGAACAATTTTGGTGATAACAGTCATGAGAGCGATTACAACAACAAGAAAAAGAATGAAAAGCCTGTTAAAACGAATGAAAACCCTGTTCAGCCCGGACGAGCTAGTAATACTCGGAAAATTGGAGGATGAAGAGTGTTGCCATTAACTAATCGCATTTAAATACCCCAATTAAAAAGTATCATCACAATGGCGTGCTATCATAACATAACGACTGTACGAAAGTTCCCGACCCCATCCATTATCCCTTGACGCCTTTTTGAATGTCGCTTTAAAATTCTCAGTTCTAGAGAAATACCTTTTGAAAATTTTAATTTTCATCAAGCAATGTCACTTTTCTGATGAGTATAACCCGATTTTAATTGCATCAAACTTTTATTGTCCACAACGCAAAACCATCCAAAATGTCACAAGTACGAGACAACGGTCATGGTGAATTAGTAATAGCAAATGTCACAAATTCGCTAATCGTAAGATCAGAGAACGGTCGATTTGATTTTGTAATGTTCGACGACAAAGACTTTGATTGTGATAGCGTTTTGGTGGGAGGATGAGAGTGGATGGACGGAAGGAAATGTGGAATGTAGTGTAAATACTGCGGGATGAAATTATTTGCAACATTAATTTTCGAATTCATTATAATCATCTTTGATTGCTGTTCTCATGAGAAAGAGAAGAAGAACTGCAAAGGATGATGCTCTAATTGAAAGAATCGTAATCGCACAGGAAATTGCATATGCATATATATGTGTACGCATATATTTACTTGTTTGTAAATGGCGACAATTTTGAATAAAACTTGAAAATTTTCGATTCAAATGAATAATCAAACATTTGACATTTTGATACGATGACATTTCGATAGATTAGTGTACGAATAACGATAGAAGAGTATGATGAGTGGTTATGCAATTTGATATTGTGTAAGATGAAAGAATTTATCAGATTCTTCTGGTCGAGTGAGATGTGATTTCTGCCTGAATGGCAATGATAAATGAATGCGATTAGAAACAACTGGGGAATGGGTTAATTAAGTCAAGTTGAGATGATATTTTAGAGAAAACTTTAAACTTAATTGCTTACACCGATCTGTTGATCAGTGTAAGTTGAGTGTGTAAAAGTTAAGTGTGTAAAAACTTTAGGAAATTATTTTTTGCAACAAAACATTCGAACAATAAAAGCGTCTAATTGTAAGAAATCATTACTTCACAAGTAGTTTGTTGAATATTTGTTATGCATAATTTACGCACGTAAATCCCTTATTTGGAATTCATTCTCAACATAAAGATACAGGTTATACCATTGATAATTAAACGACTTCACGTTGAACCACACAGGCAACTCATTTACAAAACAGAGTACAGTATCATTTCTATTATTAGAATCGAATTGATCTACGATATCGCTTTTTTACCTCTATGTCATTACAACACCACTTTTGAAGCGAAACGATCAGATATTCATTTTCTTAAGTTCAGAACAATAATGCTCACATACAGTCCAGCATTTGGAATCGCATCGTGTGGATTGCTTATCCGAATTTGAACGGAGATTTCCAAAGAATGATTGAATAAATTTTTTGATTTATTGCAAAACACCTTGATGAACTGCGATCATACGAACTGCATGAATCGAATAAATGACTAATGAAAAGCGTTGCTGAAAGAAGTTTGTGAAATGTGAGCGAATCGACAGGCTCAATGCACCAACCTGACAGCCATTCCTCTCGGTGACAACCGCACAATCAAGACCCGTACAAAGCATTGGAGGACAATTGTCAACTATCAATTTGCCAAGATCAGCGATCACAGTGTTCTGATTCCCTGAAGAACTTCTTCCTGAATAAGTTTCAATTTGCTTCGATTATCTTGAGAACACACAATGATGGTAATACATTCAGTTCAGCATCAATTGATGATAAGCTTCACTCATGGTATTTTCTATAACTGGTTGGGAGATCAAAAAATTCGAACTTCTTCGAAAGTTGTGTAGAAAAATTTCTCTATTCGCTGCTGCTGTTTTACTAGAAAAAATTATAAATTCACTGTTGATAAGAAACTCGCAGAAAACTCCCAAGTGCAAATCAAATCGGAATTATGATGGTTTCATCAGTTTTTGGATATTTTTTTTGGATGGTTCGTTGAGAGATTCGTGAATTTTGAAAGACTTTAGTTACGGTTGTTAGTGAGTGATTTAGTGGAATATTAATGCAGCGAACTGTGAAGTAATGGAAAAGTGCAAAAATGTGTTTTATATTGTAAATAATGTTGCAATGCCACTGCAATTTGCTTCACGCTATTACTCATTAGTTACCGTTGTCCGTATGCACAAATGTCACACCTTTACAGCGAAAGAGAGATTATCTCTTTAACAGAAGAACAATTTCTCAAAACTTTATGACAAAACAATTTCTGTGTGTATTTACGAGATCAACACGAGATTTTTTATCAACTCGTTTAGCGAGAAACTGCTTCCATTGAAGATTGCATTGAATTTTGAATTTAATCGACACTTCAGCAGCTCATTCGTCCAGCATAATGAAGTAATACTCAAGTGATCGTGAATTGTAAATTTGAATTGAATTCAACCCATCTCTCTCACCACTTCGGCATTGTCAATTTTGGAGTGAAATCATTCAGTACATCAAATGTGGAGAGTTTTAGGCATGCGTTAGAAACGGCCACAAGTTGCAATGGCAGGACGTGAAAACTCAATGATATTTAAGATAGGGATGTCAAATAAAGCAACTTTCTTCTGCATATGTAGGGAGCAATTTTTGAAACGCATCCGTCATGAAATCGACCTTTCCTATTCGTACCATTCAATAATACCCACTTATAAAACTCGGTTGATGACCTTTTCAACGAATAGAATATCTCCAAATTTGTTTAATCCGAAAGAATCGATCAACAGAATCGATTTAGCGTGGACATGGAGGACCCATTTGCTTCCAGATAAAATTGCACTTACAAACGGTGAAGTTGAACAAATATGTCACGGTGAAGTGGAACATTTTTGTAAATGCATCAATGGAAATCGCCTGCGCGCATCATGAACTGATGAGGCATTCAATTCTTTTGACACTTGTTCAGATATTTCAACTGATAATGATTTGTTCCTGAACGGATTCATTCAGGGCGAGCAGGCTATCCAACTGGTGAATACAGCAGAATTACGCAAAAACCTCCACAGTCTCACTTCAATGAGTCTCATCGATTCGGCATTGCGATTCGTCGTAATCTCTCGATGGATTCATTTCTGTTGACTAAACCAATCCAGATACCCAAGCAACTCTTGCGGTCACTTTATTTTTAGGAAATCGTTTGTGTTCTCGTATGAATGCTACTATTCAACTGAACTGCGGTGCATCTGGTCACGGGCCAGTGCATTTGCATAACTATGAAAAAAATTATTCAAATGAGTGGAGCAGTGCACTATAATCACTTACTTTGTGCATAGGTAATGACCGTGAAGCAAGTGACGGCTACCGATGCCGTCCACAACAGACTACTCATACTGTACGGATTGGTGAGCGATTTACAAATGGTACTATCAATGAATCAGTTGGGAATACACAGATGACGATAATACGCTTACAAGCAGATGAATTGAATGAATCAATCCGATCTGCTGTTGTTGCTGTTGCCACTGAGTTGTTGACTTGATTTCAGGTCTCTGTTACGGGTGGGGTGCTAACACCTGTACAAACAAACAATTAAGTACACTTAGTTACTATTCAGCAAAAATAAGTGCGACAGATAAAGATCGGAATGGAATGCAAAAATCGTTATAAAATGACAGCAATTATGCAAGAACGACAAGCTTATAACTGGAAAAAGAATTTTTTTGATTGAGATGATACACGCTATATTGTTGAAGTGAATGGCAAACAAATAGCGACGTAACGGTAGAAAATTGCAAGAGAGGATAGCGGAGAATACAATCAAGAATTGAAAAGCAGGGGAAGGGCAAGTTTTTGAAGAATTCACAGCTTAATAGGGTGATTGGAATGGTTATCAATGATGCTGCAGTCTTTCTTAATGGATTGATACGGAATTTAACAAGCTGACAGATACTGAACGAGTTGACAGATCAGCAACGATCAAAACTTATGAACTTTTGTAAATGTGAATGGATGAATCAGTGAGTTGTTGGCTCACGTAAAGAACGAACGAAGGCACACAGAAGAAAACGTTCAGGAATCTGCTGAAAAGAAAACTGAATGACCACTATCAAAATATGGCGATGGGAGGCGTGAACACTGCGCATAGAGTTGAATAACCATTTCAACTCAGAAGGTATTGTGGAATCGGATGAGACGACCACAAATAGGAACCAGATCAGATTTCGAGGAATGAAGTTGAAAAGAGCAGTTGAAGATGGCTGAGAGTTGTCTAAAGGAGTGGATCATCGAAGTGATCGCTCAAGAAAAGAAAACCATCATGAAAGTGTTTGTGACAAACGGAATGCTGAAACGACGCACCGAAAACGAAAGAAAAATCTTATGCAAGTCGTCTGCACTGAGTGATTGACGTTAGGCGAACTTCCAGAAAACGAATTGGAAAAACCGAAAAATTTCTCTGAGATTTGCGGAGAAAACGTGTAATTTAAGTAGTGCGAGATCATGAGACGCATACGATCAATGCGATGCGAAGTGATGCAATATGATAGGATATGGTACAGTACGATGCTAGGCAAATATGGAGGAATGCATTTTAGAAAAGTTGAAAACTAAAAACATGCGGCGACGCACTTAAATTAGGAATTTTAGAATAGCTGCAAAAGAGTAGTTCTGAGAGCATCATCATGAAGAAAATTACGCAGATTTCTCATTTTTGGAAAAAAAAAAGAGCAAACGACTAAACATGCGAATAAGACTCTTCGAATATGTGCATATAATGTATTTTATTAAAACATCCTTTATTTAAAGATGATCGTTGCGAATCAAAAACGAGTTTCCAGCACTACTAACACGACAACATATCGAGGTGACGATGGTGATGATGCGTTGTATAGCGCATTGGATAACGCTGATGTTCTTATCGTTACCAAAAATTTGTTATTATTATTATTAAGAATAAATATGTAAAATAAAATTTACTTTACACATTTATTGCCTTGGCCAAATAATTATTTCTTCCGAAGAGATCTCCCAAAGAACTTGGACAATGTAAACGTCCCTTCGGAAAACCTAAATGACAATAATAGAACCTATCTGTGAAACCGTTTGGACTAATATCGGTGCTAAGAGTAAAGAATCGTAAACGATGAAACGAAATCGATCTTCGCGTTGTCTTAGAATCGTGTTTGGTAAAATACACGAAGAAACGGCAACATACTGTGACAAATCGGCCAATAGTGATAAATGCAATTTAAGGAAACGTTGCAATCGTTTCGCTCTAAAATTTCTTGAATTCTTTTACAACTTATCGTTTTTATCATCACTAACATGATCATCATCGACATCTCCAGTTTCTTCGCAAGTGGAAGTTTATGAAATAACACTGTCGATTGTGCTTGTCAAAAATTACACGTTGAAGTGAAAATCACACGATGAAAGCGCACTGAACGGCGAAAAAACTTTTCAGCGAAATTGATCACATTTAAATGCATTTATATGAATTTCCCATCAATCATCAATTTCACAATGCGCAAAAACACAATATTAATGACGAGGGTCTCTTTCATCAATGGAATCATCAGCGAACGATTCATGCCATCGTTGGGAACAATTTTTGGAAACGTTGTTCCTGAGCTCTTGAAGCTGCAAGGATTTATTTTATTACTGTGCCACTAAATCCCTAGACATTCATTCGACAGTTTCATGTGCACCTGTCCGAGTGCTGCATGATCAACCAAAAGAACACTTGAACTCATCCGAATCCATTTATATGTTGATTCTGAAATCCCAAAAGGTGGAACGAAATCGTTCACTGTCACTAGCGATTCGCTTGTTTGAATTAATTTGTCTGCTCCCAATTAGATGATAACCTGCTCACTCAACATTACATAAACTATCGTATAGTCCGGTAGTTCTCATAGGGGTGAAATTACCCATTTTGGGTAAGTTGGACGTGTTAAGGGATAATGAAGGGGATCGGGAAATTATTATTGCGTGCAGTTGTTATGTTAAGATATGTAAATACGGTTAGTTGATGCGAACACTCTTCATTCTCCTATTTTCTAGGTATCACCAGCTCGTCCTGGCCTAAAAGGGTTTTTGATTCGTTTTAACAAGGTTTTCATTCTTTTTCTTGCTGCTATAATTACTCTCATAGCTTTTATCACCAAAAGCATTCCCTTTTGAGAATTTCTCATTCATTTCACTCAACAATCAAAGTCAAATTCTCATTCTATCAAATACACTCTATAATTGATCATTTGACTCTCGAACATTGTTGTGCAATAATATTCGATTGTTGTATTGTTGACTTCGACTGTCAACACTCGTCAACGTATCCAGTAAACAGTGTATGCTACAGAATGAGAAATTGATTCGAACTGTGAAATGAAACGAGACGAAGTGAATGATAAAAAGTCATGAAGAGAACGGTATTCGCATGTGATAGCTATGAGAGTGAACACAACACGTCTGAAAAGAATGAGAATCCATCTGAATCAGTTTGAAATCAGCGAGTCAGAAACAATAGCTCTTCATGCAATCATACTCGATTGCAGTACTGAGGAACAAAACATGAGATTGAACGCAATGAATTCAACATTATGCACTTTAACATGACCGAAGTCGAATCAGCACAAACTGATAAGGTGACAGTAAAAGCTAACATTCTAATCATTAATTAAACTCAACGAAATTTTCCTTTTTTTTCCAGACTTTTGAAAGTATTTCAGTTCATTACAAGAATCGAATGCATAGTAAACGATGAAATAAGCTTTGAATGAGCATTATTTCTTTAAATGAGCATCGCATAAATGAGCATCATATTTGAAAAATTATGAAATCTTGTGACTGAATTTTGAAATTAGAATCTTCCATGGAAAAATTTCATTGACTGTGAAATCTTTTCATGTGTAATGTTGACCATTGCGCAGTTTCGGTGGAAACTTCCTTTTGAGTCGCTTCAAGTTATAAAATTTGTCCGCTCCCAATAATTGCAACGCATTATTCTAGTTTTGCAACGTTTCGAGTTCATGTGTGATTACCACTCGATCAAACGATTATCAAATACTGGTGATAATGATGTTAATCAGCAACTCCGAAACATTTCTTACCAATAAAAGATCAACATTCGGGTCTTTAGTCAACAGTTTCTATCATTTTCAATCGACAAATTAATCTATTTCCACTTCGGACATCGAGTTTTTTTGTCAAAATTTAAGATTGCAAATAATAATCATGATTGATTTCCTTTACTTATGAAGTACGGTTGTTTGATTTCTTTGTTGAATAAGAGCATGTGATTAGCAAGAAGATAACATTCTATGAATTCCTGATTTCTGACCCACAACAGTCATCGAACATATGACAACGATATCAAGACACAAATATAAGTTATTAAACATAATTTCATGCAATAAAATGGATCGTCCCTTGATTTCAGTGATGCACGAACGTTTCAGAACATGAAAATGCTTCCAACAATGCATTTCAGCGATCAATCAAGCACTTCCAAGAACCAGTTTCATTCGGAACTTATCAATAGCTGCTAGCATTCACCAATTTGACTAACAGCAACAATATTGTGATTGTTCTAAGGAATTAGTTCCAAAACCTGATCAACTTTCTCACTTTAGCACTCTGAGTATTGTTGCTTGAAGTAATTACAGGCGAATTCAGGTGAATGATCTTGTTTGCTCGATTCACAGATCAACGTTGTGCTCGATGATGCAGGTTGAGCAATTGATAAATGAGTTGCACTAAAATATTTATAGTTATTAATTTTCGATGTATGTATTATTGTTTATGGTGACTTCATGATCGTTTCGACTCGAATGTGACGTAATCCCGATTGGTCAAACATCAGATGGATATCTGCAATCCTCTCTCGTAACAACGGATCGAATTTGATATATTCGCCCATTGTTCAAGAAACCAGTCTTGAATCATTTGAAAGTGTTGTTGCACTGACTCACTGATCTATATACATATGTGTATTAGAATGATATGATAAAGAAAAAGATGACGGTGTTTAGAAGAAATATGTTTTAAAGAATGAAACAATTGCGTCGGGTTATGTACGAAATAAAATCAGTAGCGACAGTAGGAAGTTTCATTGATGGAATGTTGTTGTTCCAGTGTTCGTTGGGAGGGAAAATTTCGAATTTCTTCGAAAAATTTTGTTAGTATTCGTCCGTTTGTTGGTAAGAAACTATTGTAAGAGGTTATTTATGCGTTGAAGCGTTCATGATCACAATCTAAACGAATAGATCGATTTGTGATGTAAACAGAACAACAATTTCTTTTGTGATCATCGCTTCAATACTTTGTTTGGAATAAAATACTTCAATGCCTTCGATTGACTCACAGTCCGCCTGTTCGGAGTCAAGAACGTGTGTGCCTTCGATGATTAATTGATGAAACGTTACGATTCGAATTCGCTGAATCAATCTGCCTTGAGACTGCACCGGCAAAATAGCAATTTTCCATGAACTTTTACATGCAGTTGAACGAGAATAGGTTGTAATACTAGACTGTAGCCATCAATAACCACCAGATTACTTTTATCTCTGTCAACGTCAACCCATCATTAAATTATCACGACTCTAATAATATCATTACTGGAATCAATGAATCGCCATCGATCTTGTTCCTTTCATCGCACTTTATTCACTGATTCGTTTACCTTACTGCACATAACTTGTTCTTTGTTATACAGTCGGCACGACACATCTTCTTGATTTTCCATAAGTTGCTCTGAACTGATCAAAGCAATAATGAACGACTGCTTTTAAACTCACACAAACACACACATGGTAATGATCTGAAGGAATCAGGCGTTCCTATATTGCAGACTTGAATTTTCTTGGGTAGTTCGGCGAATTGCTAGGTTCTAGCACCTGTACACAGTCGCTTACGACTAGATAGAATTTTTCACTCATTACTGTGCATTCACAATGGAATTTTCGTGTTCATGTTGCAGCTTGGTGAAAAAAAAAGAGTGATACATAAACCCAAAACGTTCATCACCATTATCGTTACTTAAAATCATTCAAATTATCGAAATTAAGTACTACTGCAATAAAAAGGAGCATATTATTTCAAGTGTAAAACCAGTTTGAGGCGTTATCGTTATCGCTGTCATCATTTACTTCATCATAAATTACAGTTCATTCTCTTCAAGCTCGACTACAACACCTCTCTAAAACTATGAAATTGCTCAAATTTTAATAGCACCTTTTTTGTGTTGCATCTATCTCTGTTTCAGTGCAAAGACATACTCTTGTGCGATTACAAGTCAAGCACACAAATCTATACGAATATACCTCACGGAACTTATGCTTCATGGATTTAAGTGATTCGAATACAAATTTGTTTCATCCATCTTTACAAAACTCTTCTTATGGAGTGAACAGAGGCAATAATATTTCTATAGAATTACACGAGTTCTTTGAGCATTCACCTAGTTCATATGCATACCTTGTAGAGATATAATGAATGCGGCAAAATATTTATATTGAATAATGCATAAAATTACACCATCACAGAATATCAAATGAAATTCAACGCGTGAATTTCAGATGTAGAATACAAAGAAATTTCAGTACACTACATATGACTGATCAAAACGCACCAATACAATGAGTTAATCGGTCAGTTAATCACGAAAAGAAACACAGCAGACAATCACCAAATAAATCCCAGACGATTGTAGAATATTGTCAATCTCACAGTGTATCAAGAACTCTGGAAAAACGAACGATTCCTGTTGAATTCAAATGGCTAATCAAACATTCAAGTGAAGCACACAACAAATTATGAGAGAATATTCAAACAAATGCTAGACGAATATAACATGTAATGAAAAGGAGATTCAAAAAGGATTTTGCGAAAGAAAAATTCAACAAGGACAGATAGCTTTCTTTCAGAGGATATGTAGACGTTTCGTTTTTAAGGATATGAACATTAGATGATCACTATGAATCAAAACATACGAAACAAAATGCTTATAAATAAATGAGAAGAAATAATTACAATGATTGAACACTCTTAAACGATTTTTGTTGCTACTGTTTCATCCATCTGAACCTATTCAACAAAATTATCAAAACACAGAAATTTTCACCAAATTAACCAAAAATTTTAAGTTTCTCTATAAAAATTTCAAAACTATTCGTCTCCACACCTTCGTTGAGTGACCAGATCAATGAAGAAATACGGACACTCAATTGAAACCACTGAAACAATTCCCATTTTTTTGCTGCAAATTTCTCTCATCATCAGTGACTATCACTGCGTGATATTCTCCTTTTTTTTCAGATAAGCGACACAATATACAATTTTCAGCGCAATCCCATTACTTTCACCACGAAAGAAGTAGCATTAAGTATTCAAATTATCGCCAATGAAATCGCTCAATCGATTGAAGAAGATAAGTTGAATCACACAATAAGTTAATACAATACAATTGAATGTACATCAAAATTTGGCAGAGTATAGCAAAAAAGAGAATCAAAATCGCGCACATTACAAGTATAATATCACATATTTTCACTTATATCCACCACATAATCAACTTTTTAGCGTCAATTATTCAATACTATTAAATTTAAAAAAAGAATCAGTGCAAGAACATTCCTTTAATTATTTGATTTTGGGACAGTATACATATACAGCAACTGTAATATAACGTTATGATGATCAACACTCACATACACACAATAAAATTAAGTTACTGACCATAATTCACATCCATAATCAAACAACAGACCTAACCCAATCCAAATCACGAGAATCCAATAATCAAGTTAATTTTAAACCCATTTCCACAAAATTACATTGTTGTTTACAAAACATACACATAAAAATTCCATTGATCCATTCACATTTCTCACCAAAAAAAGATCGATCAGAATATCACTCAGGTAGAACTAAACATATCCAATCCAAGAAAAATCGCTAAGAAAACCCGCATATCGTCTTCAATCACAATCTATCATACCCCGCACGTATACAGTAAATACCTCCAACTATGAGCAATAGCACATACATAAAAGAACACAAAAGCAAAAATATACAATATAATCACAAACATTCTATGAAATCCGTATACTAATCCCCCTCTCCCCTGAACAACAACGAGTCAGCTACAGTGGCATCTTTACGAACGAAGCGTTATAAATTATGACTCTTAAAATAGAGAATGAATGCGTTTTTATTACATATCGAATCGGGATTGATTGACGTCACACATTCGTCATCGAAATACAGCCATTCTTTTGTCTGTTCGTTGTGCACCACCGATGTATAATGACCACTGTTCAGACGACCCGAATGTCTCTGAAAACAAATTCGCAAATCTCTTCAGAAATCGGCATACAGTATTTTTCCAATTATTTCCCTTTAACAATTTCAAAATTCTGCTCAAAAATCGACTACTAAATAATACTCACTAACAATCAACTCACTTCGAGACCTCTAAAATATAACGAATCTATTAAGTATGCCTTTTGAATGATCAGTCGCATCTTTAAAACTTTCAGGTCGCCAACTGATAAACAATCCGTGATGCAATGTGACAACATTCACCCACTTAATTTTGCTTTTACTCATACAGAAATGTTCAACCCAATCAAGATTCATACATGCGAACATGCAAATGCCAACACAATCAGAAATATTATCGAAACAAAACACCATCAAAAACCATAATAAACAAGGAAATTACCGTAACGGCGTACAAACTGAAGCAATTGCTCCGGGACGGATATTTCTTTCTGATATCCTTATGAACCACATCGCCCACATCAAGCGGTAAACAATTGAAATGAACCAACGAATCGTTCTTCTCCCAACCATTTGCTCCAAACGAAAACCTTTTCAGATGTACCACCTAAACATACCATATTCATAAACGAACGTTACTTAATCTCACTGAAACAACAACCAAGTGAAATGAACATCATATAAACAACTTCACACAAACGATCACTCATAATTTGCTAAAAAACTGCTCATAATCAGTTGCATACGAACGTATTCAGAAGACAACATCAACAAGGAAACGAACGAAACAATAAAAGGTGAGCGTAACCCAATACAACACTTACCAAAATTTTTGGGAGCCTCCAAATTGTAGTTCTACGAGTTGAGACTTGCAACGTTTTGCATGTTGGACAATTCCATTTGCATGACCTATCCAATATCTGAATGACAAACAACGCCATTCATCAATATAAGTAGCAATAATCATGCAAACGCAAACAAATGTGCTATCCGATGACAATAACAAAATTTACAAAAATCCTAATAAGACCAATAATCATCGAGCCGAACTCAAACCAATGACAGAACAATAAAAATGAAGTGACCAGTAATTGAAAAACATACAACAGGTTCGAAATGCGCATTAATACATTCCATTAGTGTGGGTGCACCCCTACCCGATGGGATTTCAATCGAAAGTTGAGTCATCTCTTCGAACGTGACGCTCTGTGAACCACATGTATTGCACTGAAGCTCCGAAACTGTTTGACACTGAAATCACGCTTCATCACAATTACGTTTCGGTCCAATTGAAATTTTCCGATGAACCAAAAAAGCAATTCAGTCAAAAACATACACCAAATATGTCGTTAACCGGTGAGCTACTGAATTTTTTTGAGCGCCTCTCATAATCTACCGCTTCCTCGAACAAATTTTCACCAGTGTAGTTTTGCTCGAATGAGACTGGACGCTGCACCTGAAATATTTGAAAGCTAATCAACTGAAGGATCTAAATTACAAAAAAGATTAATTTCTGGCTGCACTGGAATCAAAGAATATTATCTCATACAAAAAACAAAAGAAAAACGACGGGAATGACGATAATAACAATTACAATAAAAATGACAAAAACAGTAACAATAATACTAAAACATCAATAACAAACCCTATTCATATCTTCATGTAACGCGTCCAGGAGATAAATTTGAAATTCTTGTGCGTCGTGTTGACGTCGATCTGCCAATGATGCGTTCACTTCACTTGCAAATGTCTCCTAAAAACAAAAGCTTATCTATCGAACCACTTCTTCTCAACAAATCATTCAGAACACCACAAGTCCCTTTTGAGAGACTGCATTCTCATTAACATGGTGCATTTTACTATCAGTTGATGTTGACGCTCATAAGAAGGCAACAAAAAATAATTCATGAATACCTCAATCTCTGGATATGGATATCTCTATGGATATCCAATCTATATCTATGGATAATATCTCTAGGGATGTCTCTATATCTATCTACAAAGTGAGCACGCACGTTCACAATAAATCTCACAGTAGATTTCACAATGTGTCCGAATTGATCATAAAACCGCCACCAAAATGGAAACAATTTTCAATTCCCAAACAAAACCAACAAGAAATTGTTGTGGTCGTATTGCAGAGTACGCTCCACTCCATACGGCATCCATTAGTGCCGAGAATGCCGCTGATATCACCCCGGATGTTCCCATTTTGTTGCCTCTGAAGCAACTCAACTCTTGAAACGACCGACCGCTTCACTTTCAACGCAGTTCAGAAAATATCAAACACAGTTTTGCTTTTCCTCACAACCAGACCAAAGTAAAACATCTGACTAACTATTAATAAAACCATCATCAAAAACGAAAACTTATTAACTGCTCCAACATTGAGAGGAACAATTCACAAATACCATCACGAAAAATAAGAATAAAACAAATAAAAGAATCAAAGAAGAAACAAAAGAGAATAACGAACCGATTGACAAATCCAGCGAATTTGTCCCGCGTGAAGATATTCTTCAAATAGCGTGTATTGAAAAGTGCTTGTAGTGTTGCGTTCATAAAACAAGTATTACCGAGATTATAAAGACCAGTATAGCCAGCATTCTGCAAGTTCACCCACAATCAATTATGCATGAATGCATCACTTGAACACCACTAATCAAAACTGAATTATTCAGTAACGACCACATTCATAACAATAATAACATTAACAACAAAGATAAAAATAATAATCAGCTGTTACGAAAGAAGCACTGAAAGCACTCACGACACGTTTCGAATGCGCTCCTGACTGGATCGACTTCGTCATCGAATCATACAAAAACAACAATCTATGCACATCATCGCTGAAATAAACATCCTTATCGCAAACCTTACACCTGACATCTAAATTAACCCAATACCATCAAATGAGTTATCTGTTCAAAATGATTTTACAGCTTAAATCCTTAAGGTTCTTCAGTAAATTCAGCAGTAAATTAACAACTCACCTTGACGCGATATGCGGTTTAGCGCTTCGGTCGGGAATAACTGGACGTAAGTGGTGAGCAGATGGCGGATGAGCAAAACTGAAACAATCCAGAAAAAAATAATAGAAAATGTTAGAAATAGCAGCAGCAGCCAATTTAGTTTTGTCGAGGAACAACTGATTTATTATTATTATTACTATTAATTCAACAAACAGCCGTACGACTGCATCGAAAAACTATACAATAAAGTGGAAATGAAAAATCAAAACGAATGAAAATGAATTCACAAATGCAGAATTTAAAATGCCAAATTCATGTTTTCAAAATAACGACAAAACGAGAGGATCGAAATTTGTAAATGCGAGAACCATTTTCTCCAAACAGAAGTGAATTCAAAATCCAAAACCTTTCAATGAAACACTGAATCAATTGTTGCGCTCATGCAAAAAAACAAATGATGAATGTCATTATAATTACAAACAAATTACAACAAATTACAAACAAAAATAGCATAGGAGAATTTAAAGACTGATTACCTCTGCTGAGCAGGAGGATTATATTGATGTGTATAATCTAAGCGTGCACCGCCAAGGGTCGACGGTTTTGGTGCAAGATCATCCAAGTTCGGTGAGGAATCCGCCGATCGTCTTACACGCGACTGATTCGATGCACCTACCATCTGATCGGGCTGTAAAAAACTATCGGTAAACGAAAGCAACAAATAACCTTTATGACGATCACTTGCTGCTTCTCAATCATTCTAAATTCTCCAAGATATTTGCAAAACAATTTCACATTTATCTCTTACTATTGTTACGCTGCCTACTGTTTGTTTCAGTCGGTCAATAAAACAACTTTCAAACTCATTATCAGATTAACCGCAGTATAAAACGACTGAGTGCGATGTTTCATCTGGAATGTGATCATTCATAAGGTGAGTAAAACTCGATGAATGTAACACATTCGAACAGAACACTTGGCCAATAACAAACACTATCCATTTCGACGATTTCAAAAAAAGGAAACATCTGCAAATATCTCAACTAACTTTTAGTGCGTTTGCTGGTGCGATGTTACGTTTAGTAATTGCTGGTGATAAAGATGGCTTTGGCGTAGGTTTACTACTTCGATCAACGTTCGGTAGTGACGGGCGTGCAGACGAAACGGTACCAGAAATGGATGATGAAGCATTTCTTTGCTCGTGCGATTTCGGTTCACGTTGATTGCTTAACGACGACGTCCCATTCGAAAGTGGCTCACCTGCTGCACCATTCGAAATTTTCTTCAACTCCGCGGATTTTGCACATTCATCTCCAGCAATGGGTGCATCCGTCTTCGGAGGTGTTCTCCTCGAGTCCAGCTCAACTTTGCTCGCATTCGTATCCTTTGTCGTGCTTGGTGGTTCTGTTGTCAGATGGGTTTTAGGTGGTTGTTCACTTCGTCGTGCAACTATAGGCGAAGATGACGGCTGTACGGATGGGGCACTTTCGGGCACCTGCTTCAAATCTTCTGGTGAAATATTTTCCGTCGACGTGGGTGGCACTGAAATTCGCAAATACTGATTGGATGAAGCTTTCGAATCATCGGAAGAAATTCTCCAAGCTCATTTCTATGATGAATTCAATTTGACATTGACTTAATCTCCTAATCAGATACATCAAAAATGATCGCAAGAGAATCCATCAGTTCATTCAAAAAATAACTCACTGCAATATCATTACACAATTTGAAGCTAAATGAATACTCATGACCACAAAAAAACTGAACTTATCAAAATAAGAAACAGTACTGATCGTAGGCAATTTCCTACTAAAGAGCATTCTCACGTTAAGCAGCTTGTATCAAAACCGAACCAAAACATACCACTAGGGGCTGTTGCTATTCCACAGGCGTTCTTGCTCGGTGCTGAAGGAGCAGCAGCAGAAGGTCGAAAAGCAGGCTCAGAAGGTCGGGCTTCTGCATTCATACTTGGATAAATCATCTGCTGATGTGCTGCAGAACTAGAATCTGGTGGTTCCGGTCGAGTGGGCACCGCCGGTGTTGAGGGCACTGCTGCTGCTGCTGTTGGAGCAGTAGGCGGTTTCTCTCGATGAAGTAGATCAGGATATTGTAAAGATTGGATGTTAAGATCTATAAATGCAAAAAAAGATTTAATAAATTTCAACGGATCAAATGGCAGTAACAATGGTAATTTCCTTGCTACAGAAAGGTGCAATCGCAATCGCATGTCATAAAAATGATTGAAGTGACACTAACCAAGCACGCACATTGCTTCCACAACGGACCACCATTAAAATGCTCTTTTCGGGAGCCAAAACAACAAAAAATGTGAAGGCTTTATCGAGCCATTCCCAACAACCATCACACACAAACTCGTACCAACCTTTTTTAAACTCGGCAACAGCTTTCGCGAATTCACTTTGATCGTTGATATTGCAAAAGATGCGTTTCGCATTCCTTCGATCCGACGTAAACATTGGATAATGCAATTTCCAATTATCGAAACCACCATCCAAAAATACCGGAGCACGACGCAATCTTAGCGTTGTGTTATACTACAAACCTCACTCATCAGATCACACACTTCAATTTATCAACTCAACATCAATAGTAACATAAGACAAATTAGCAAACAATTTGCATTAATGATTGTCTCGCGTCATAACACGGAAAACAACAACCAAACGATGAAAAAAAACCGAGCTGCCTTCTTCAAACTGATAACATTGTGCTAAACCCGACTTTCAATTAACAATAAACATAAATAATCCTCCAGCAAAATCCGGCGTTATAACAATAGTTATTCAAGATTTTCATTCGTAAATCATAAAATAAAATAAGTCAAGAGAAAAAGAATTTTTGCTTAAAAAGCGCAATTTCACAAACTAAAAACGAAACTCACAGTTGATAAGGCATTAAAGAGGATGTATTCCTTGGACTGTCGTCTCAGTGCGTCTTGATCCTTGGGTGCGCGCTCAGAACCGAGCAGCACAACAAGATCCACATCGGACATTCGTTGCAAAAGTGGACGTTCACTAACGGCTACCGATCGAATCAGTGACGTTCCGATACATCTGAAAACATCACCATATCACTCTCCATCAGAATTCATACTCTCGAATAGAAGATCATGCATCGACAGATTCCATCAAAACAACACAATTAATCGCATTTCAATAAGCAGTATTTTCCACGGTTTTAAATGGAACACTAAAAAGGAATAAACAAATAAGTAACCCAGGCACAACTGCATCGGACGGTACATGCGCTAAAAGTACTCGATCGACATTTTCGTATTTGATGAACGAGTCTTGAACCGAACGATAGTCAATTATCAAAACTTGATGATTGCTTTCGGCGAAACGTACTAACTGACGTGGCGTTATTGTGAATCCAATGTCTATAATTGAAAAGAAGCATTCACATTGATTCCAACGAATAATCAATTGATACTGATAACAACTACAGCAACACTATACGAAAATGGACAGTTCATCAAGCACCTACCAGATTCAGGCTGAATCTCAGAAAGCTTCGGTTGTTGATTAGTAGTACCGTTTGTTGCCGACACCATTTTGCTAATAGCTGCCGTTGTCTCATTTTGATGCATCTCTTTTTTGCGATATGACTCTTCCACTTCTTTCAGCTCATATCGCTTCTCAAGACTCTCTTCCAGTTCCCCCATACGAGAAATACAAGTTTTGAACAAGTCATAGAAGCGACGACCATCCTGCAAACAACCAAGAGAATAAGGCACAAATGCTAGTATCCAATCAATTTTGATTATTTCCATAAATGAAATGTTCAACTATGATTTTGAAACATTCAAATACTATCGTTCTTATCAGCTCATCGTCTCGATAAAGCAAGAAAACATAAACCGCTTAGTTTTCTTTATGGAACGTACATAAAAGCTGACTTGTGCTGTGCATAACAATACTGTTCAAAGAAAGACAAATTCAAAAAAAAGATGGTGAACACATGAAGGTGTCATCACACTGATAGTAAAAAATGCTCTATTGATGATTCGCTTGATTATCATGAAAAGATTCTGGCATATGTAGGAATAATGACATCTAATGAATAACATTTAGAATAAAGTACATACCGGAGTCGACTTGAACTGTTTGAAATCATTTTTGCTGATCAACAATTGTGAGATAACACCCATTCGAGAGAGCAGCTGATAGCTTTGTTCCTCATCACCTTCGCGTTGTTTCAGCGATGCCTCATCGAATAAACGTTCCACGTGGGAGAAAGCTCTAAAATTTAAAACAATCCCACCAAAAGCATTAACAAAATGATTACGTTCGAAGAAATAAACAATGATCAAAGTGAATTTTCACGTAATTTATACGAAATAACAATCTCTCTCAAAGGAATAAGAATTACGGCATTTTTATCGAACACAAAATTGAACAACTGAACGGAGTAAAACCTCCGTAGGACAAAGTTTTGTGCACAAAAAGAAATTTTTTTGGTATGACAACAAACCTGACAGACGGAAGTCTTTCGATAATCAGTTTCTGCTTCGGCACCAGCTCACAGGCAGTCTTCAACGCCTCCAAACTGTTATAGTTCAAATCCACTAATCGGTTCATCGATCCCGAATGATCGTGTACCATATTCTGCAGATGAGCCATATATAATGATCGTTTCATAAGAAAAATGAAACGAAAACAAGCACAGCGCTTTGGATGTGAATGAAAAAAATGGAATCATTTCAATCCCAGAAAGAACGATTCATAAAGAGAATACGAATTAGATTTGTATCGACAAATAAATACAATATATGCTCGCAAAATCACCGAAAACAAAAACTTTGAAAACGATGTGATCAAAAATTTCAAAATATTCGAGATAATGCAAGGTCTCCGGATGATTCCGGTCATTAAACGTAAAATCGAGCTCGTATTCTGAAGAACTGCGCTCAACATACTCGATTACTGTTCAGATCGCATGGAAATATACTGGAAAGTCCTTCGACTAAACACCCGGAAGCAAAATAAACACACAGAAAGTTCGCCAATTAGGAACGAAGTGACACATTGCCATGTGACGGGGGATTTGCTCATTTTTATTTGATAGGTGTACGTTGGGAAATGTGAATTCCGTACGGATTAAACGGAAATAACTCCGAGCAATTTACATCTCGTTTTGTAGTGCAGATCCAGGAGAACAAAATATAATGTACAGAGTAGACAGCAATAAAGATCGATTCGAGGCTTTCCGTTTGGCTCGAAAAACAAAAAAGTTCAAGACATAATTGGAATTGCTATCCATCCAACAGGCAAAATCCATAACTAGGATACATATTATCCTGTAGCCGAGACAGAGTATACTGAAAAACTGAATTCAATTTTGACGCCAACAGCTTCATTTATCATGTAGTTCCATCAACAGCAATGAAACAGTATGGCATTTGTCAGACGCCCAAATTGTCCACATGAAAAAAAAATTATAGCCGTTTTCCACTGAATTTGATAACTTAACGGCGGATTCATGCTCTGCAACATTACGTATGAGATATTGGATGCATGTTGAATTAGATAAGCGATCCGAGCTTTTTCTACGAACATTTTATCCCAATATAAAACCTATTCCCCAATTAGATCCTTTCTAAATCCCAATGCTTTATCGTTCAATTGTACACTTCCATCCACGGAAATGAAGCTGTTCAGATGGAAAAGTACTTTTTAAAACGCTTTTCTGATTCTATCCCAATATAAAACCTATTCCCCAATCAGATCCTTTCTAAATCCCAATGCTTTATCATTGAATTGTTCAGTTGCATCCAAGGAAATGAAGCTGTTTAGATGGAAAAGTGCTTTTTAAAACGCTTTACTGATACAGAATCTCGAAGACCTTTCTAGAATCATGACACCCCATCAACCCATCGAAGCACGCATGCATCGGGAGCGCTCTCCATCTGTGGCGCTCTCCTGTTTCCTCGCGCTATTCTCCACCCTCACTGTATGCTACAATACTATTTTTGTGCATTCAGAAGGCCACTCCCGCAGTGATGCGCAGCGGTTCACATGCATCAGATTCACATGCAAAATGCATACTTCCTGTACCGAGCCATTATACCATGTTACAACAACTTTGATTGGTCGAAGGCATTTTAAGCCTAAAATTTTTCATGTGTTTCGGAATAATTTTTTAAATTTTCCAACTCTATTGACGCGATTCATGGAAAATTCTTTTCGATCTCTTATTCCTTTCAGGTTGAAAGTATGTTTCACTGATTTTCAAACTCCATCTCAAAAAAAATTCTATCACTGCAGTTTCAAATCCCATCGAAATTCGAAAAATTCTTTTGGTCACACTTTTTAGAGGCCTCATCGCATCTCTACACACATTCCATGAATCGCTCACTGCTCCTTCGTTCGAACTCTAGGAATACCACCATTGATAAATCGTTCTAAATTTTCTCCGAAATCTGTCAATAAGTCGTTTTTCTGATTAAGACTTTAATTGATTATCAAACATTCCAAATACTCATTAGCAGAAAAAATTATACGAAATCGATCTTATCGAAAGTGAACGTAGTTGAGGTATCATTGTCCTGAAACTAAACCTCTTTTGTTCTGATGTTCCAGTTCATTATAATCCGCTTTCCTGAAACCATAAGTTGCGAGCATTCAGCTTTCCTTCGCATTACATATTTTCGTGTATAATATTAATACAAAGTACAGTTTTGATTCTCAAAAGAAGCCACAATAAATTATTAGCGATCATAGATGAGCACAGCGAATGTAACGGCTTTGAGGTTGAGAATAATACTTGATTTCATCGCCTAGCTTCCGCATAGCTTCCGGGTGAAAACGAAGAATTTTATTGTCTATTGGCGAATCTCAAGGGGTCAATTCGCCAATGGGAGAGGGCGGGGGGTCAATTGGCGAATCTCAAGATGTTAATCGCTCGTGGGGTCGTTGCTTAATGATAGTACATCGCATACAATTCATTGGAATAGTTCGAGTAACAACTGTGGATACTCAATGCAAAAACAGTTATCAAATTTCGAAAGGTTCCTTGAAAAAGAATGATTATATAAGCTTGGCTGACTTATTAGAATACCACGAAAACAAGACTGATGCTAATGGAACAAGTTAGAAAATAAATATGAAGTTCATTATCAACAATAACATTTCATCCAATCATTAGGATTAGGATTAGTCAGGTTCCTGATCGCAACTCACCGTGTAAGAACACCAGCAGGCATCAGGACATAATGAAAGCTTTAAATTATGTGCCATTCATGTGAAGCGTGAATTGCCATTTAAAATCTCGATGTTATAAACACTGATTGTGGTAATTCCGATGATAAAATTGTATTATGATATGATAATATTCCAAGTATTACACCAAAAAACTGCACAAGCAAATAAGCTTGCATAAACATCTTCGTTGTATTGAAATTTCCATCGAGATGAAATTTTGTACAGTCCAGATATGGTGTAATACTTGTTTATATCATTATTGTAATTTCAATAATAATTTGTTGGTCACCTGTTTATATCATTATCCTTGGCTATTGTAATTTGTAAATTCTTCGTACTATTTCACAATAGTCTTTGTACAGATCACATTTTGTGCTATGCATTGTTGAACAAATTGAAAAATTCCATCTTTTATCATTGTTAACATTGTAAATGAGTCCTAACGTATTATCACGAAAACTTATATCGATACAATACGAATACCGGAAAAAACAACACCACGACGAATCAAACCAGCAAATCCTCAACAGGCTGTTACTACTGAGATCAGCATCACTGGCAATGTCAGTCATTCAACCGCAACACTCAATCCAAGAAATATTCAAATGAACCAATAAAAGTCACTCTCGTCGCATTGCACGATCATGATTATATTCAATAATCTCATCCGAAGTGATAACCGAACTACTCGAATCAATTCGTTCCTTCCACCATCAGCCCAACCTTACCTGTTACTATTGTCAGTTCCAATTTTATCGGCAATCCAGTACCATCCGACGAGACGTACTTTACCCGTTATCGCAACTCCTCACAGTGGCACAAATATGACATTATTTCTTGGTCGCCACTTTCAATGTTGAATCGAGGCTTATCGTTGATGAAATCATTGTATCATCAAGAAGCCGTCAGTTAATATCGTCCCAAGAGATCATTGGGCTCTATAACGTCTGATTCAAAGGCGACTTATCAAGTGATATACCTCCTCACACATCCCAAACGTCCATCAATGAATATCATGCACAAAGCATACCTATTCCTGATGAATATCGTACTGTCCAATCATCTGACGAAGTTCCATCAGAAGATCAACACTTCACCAAACTTCTTACAGTAGTAACAGCCTCTCAACAGATGAAACAACGACAAAGGAATACAACAAGAACAGACGAAGAAAAAACAAAATAAAAGAAAAATTAAAATAAAAAATAAAATAAAATAAGTAAAAAAAATAAAAAATAAAAAAAATAAAACAAAAATAAAAAAAGAAAAAATAAAATAAAAAAATAAAAATAATAAAAAAGAAAAATTAAAATCAAAAAAAAAACACTGATGCCAAAGAAGAATGGCATCATAAAATTTTCTTCTTTGCTGATAGTACCGAGAAACTGACTTTTAAGATCTCAAGGGCAGATTTAGCTCAAAGCGACTTTTGCGGGGTGATAAAACGGCTGAGAAACCATTGAATTAGTGAAACACATTACTCGAGTTTCTCGGTACCTATGAGGCTTTATGGATTTTTAAGAATATTTTCATATTAGTCGCGTAATATGTACTCGATAGACGATTTATTTTACTGTTCTGTTCATAACTTGTGACAGATATCGGCACTCTAATTGTAAGGCCGTTTAGGCCAAATCCATTTCCTGAACACTCCTCAGTAGTATTGGGGAAGTTGAAAGATTCATTCAAATGATGAGAGTCCACTTCTACTATCCGAAGAGTGTGCCGATATTTGCTTTACAGTATGCTCGTATTGAATGTGTCGTTACAGACAAGTTTATTATAACCGATTGCCTTTATGATAGCGCTAAGTATTATTGTAAGCTTAATGAGTGGCACATAATCAGATGGGACAGGTAAAAAAAAGCGAAATTAAGACTGATTTAATAACGATTTTACACGATGGTTGAGATTTAAGGATGAATAATAATCAGTGAGACGTAAAATAAATGAATGGAGGACTGGTAAATGGCATTCTTACACGGCGAAATTATTATCATTCGAACCTGACTAAAACATTAATATCCCTTGAGTACCTCATATAAGAATAAAAAGTGAGGTGATCAGTAATGTGATAAAAATGCGTACGCAGAAAGAAACGAGTGAACTAAGTTAGAAAGGAACTTTTCGAAATGTCATGACCATTCGATCGTTTAACATCCACATGTGTCACTTGTTCAATCCCAATAAACTGTTATTTGCGTTCATAGAAACTTATAAATATGATTCATTAAAAAAATAGAGAAATCTCAGGAATTTAAAATGTATTCATAAACCGGGAAATTTGAAATCGTCGAAAATAAAAATTTACCCCGGCATCCGACAAAATAAATTTTAATAAATTTCCACTGGTCGGTGAAACAGATGGTGATTGTGCCACACGATCTGTAGGGTTGAGCAATCGCCCGGAAGCGATAAGGAACTGGCGACCAGACTTTAGATATCAGCGAGCGATTGAGGGTAGCGGAACTAGCGATTCGATTGTAAACCTTAGCGAGCGACTGAGGTGATAATTGTTTAGCGAAGGTACTACTGCAGACTATAACTGCTGAATGGACTTATGGTTTCGGCGGTGGCATTAGGCAATTTGTTGCTTCATCTCATATTTCACTTTGTTGAAAAACTTCAATATTTCATTCGATGGATGAATCCGGCTTGAACACATCATTGGACACGTTCAGATATACGATGATACCTCACTCACATTCATTTATTTGTGACCGTGCTCTTGTTCCGAATCAATTCAAACGACTTATTGAACTCATTTATGTCATCAACCTTACAGTACCAGTCATTTATTGAATACGAGTACTCTGTTATGAACGCATTATTATTAATATTATTTATTATTGTTATTACTAGTATCTTTATCATTTTCGTGAATTATTATTATTTATTCTTCTTATTTTATTTTTATTATTGTTATTATTATTACGATTATTATTATTATCGTTTTTATTATTATCGCTTCTATTATTGATGTTAGTACCATTCGTAATTTCAGCTCATTTCCATAGTTATTATATTATTACTGTTATTAATATTTTAATAATAATATTAATAACAATAATAATATCAATATTATTACTACTATTATTAATCTATTACGTAATACGTAACTGAACGAAGCATGTATTT
>JAPYMA010001845.1:0-117338 GCA_035041965.1 Anisakis pegreffii | reverse complement strand
CAGTGAACATCAAGAACATCAGTAATGAGCAATACTTCTGCTTGCCGATTTTTCGTCTTATTCTATTTCAAAGCAGTCAATCATGAATCAATTCTTAAATGTTCAATCATGGACCAATTCAATGAACATCAATATGGTTCTCGAAAATCATGATCAAATTTAATATCGAGGTGCGCGGCGGAAGCACAGAACGAGATTGCGACTCTCTCGACATCTAATGGTCATCTTTATTTCTTTTTCATCCATTCATTTCGTTATCAGGTTTTCAAGCTCTGTTAAATGCACCTTTTTTGCAAAAGCTGTGCAACTGAAAGAAGAAAGAAGATGAGGATTTTTGAAAAATGTGATTTTTTCTACTTCAGAGCACTTGTGAACGACAGGTGAATTATAGCTTATAATTAATGCTAGCATCATACGTTTTTGCATGATGATCAGACCAGTTTTAGTTAAAACTTCAATTTTAATTCTTCGATCAGAATGATTTTACGAGTTTTTGACTTCCGATTGGAATGTTCACTTTGTTTTCAAGTATTTTCTCATAATCCGATGTTCTAGCTGTGCTTATTTTACGTTCGGAAGAAAATTATGTAATCTGGAAGAGTGGGAGGGGAAAATGGCTTTTTTTTTCAAGATTTATTTTTGTCTGCTTCGTTACAACTGTTTGTGTAAGGTGCACCGTAGCGTAGTGGTAGTGTTGCATGATTTATGATTCCAGACAGGGATTCAAATCTCAGCTTTGCTTCAGTTTTAGAATGATTTTGTGGCGTTCTCGACTTCTGGTTGTCGATTTTTTTGGGTCTTATATGTATAATACTTCATAATAAGATCTTCGAAATGTGTTAAATGCATTTTTAGACAAAAGTTGTGTAATTCTGTGAGGGGAGAAAGCGAAAATATGGCAATTTTTCCAGAATCCATTTTCGTCTACTTCATAGCAAGGGTTAATGGTAAGTGAGTCGTAGCAGAGTGGTAGTGTAGTGTGCTTTTCCACGGTAGGCCAGGGTTCGGACCATGGTTTTGAAACTTTTGACTTTTTTCTGAATTTTATTTCAGGTCTACATTTGAGTTTTTGGAGTTTAGTAGTGTATTTTCAGAAACAATGATATGTCATGTATCTCACTATTTCAAAAATAGGTTGAACCTTGACTTGGGTTATTGGAAAAACTAAAGAACTTAAATGATATTCTCCACGCATACAGGCAATGAAACTTTCGAATTGTATTTATATCATGCGGCCAATAAAGGTGAAAAATATCAATTCGCCATGTCTTTTGCTATGAAACTCATGCTGTGAAACAAAAAGTTAATCTGTTTACCAGGTTTACTTCATTTGTACATATTTTTAGTAATCTAGTACTCAAGCTTTGTTAAGTATACTTTGGGATGAAAATTGTGTAATTATTTTAAGGAAACGGATGAGAAGGAAGAAGATGGCAGTGTTTTTCGCGAATCTACTTTTATCTTTTATCTGTTTCATAGCATATTAGGTGCCTGATAGTGTAGCGGTAATGTTTTACATTTTGTTATATCAGACTGAGCTTCAAATATCAGTTTTTGTTCAGATTGGAGATGATTTCACGACGCTGTTGGTTCAGGTTGCTGATTTTCTTCATTTTTAGATGAAATTTTTCATAAGCGGTGTTTACAGTGTGCTAAGTGTGCTTTTAGGTAAAAATTGTATAGTGCGAAAGAAAGCAGGAAGGAGATGAATGATGATTTTTTAAATATGCATGTTTGTCTATTTCAAAACAACGCATTAGGTAAAGAGCATCGTAGTGCAGAGGTAGTGCTGTATGTTTTTGCATGGCAGAGCAGGGTTGGTATCCTTTCTTTGAAAATTCTCACATTTGTTTCTGAATTCTATTTCAAGTTTGGGTTTGGGTTTTTTGAATCATGTGGTATATTTTCGGAAAGAATGTGCAATTCTTCTAAATAATTCGGAAATTAGCAGAAATTAAATCTGGGTTGTTGAAGAAACTTTTGACATTTTGTTTCAGATTTTCTTTTTCAGGGAGATCGGTGAACGCTTTGGCTGGATAATTGGGTGGCGGTGGTTCGTCATCGTCATGTCCGCTGCAAAATTTTTATTTTTTTCGTTTCAATCTCATGGGATTATTACTTGCTTACTTCAGTTATCTAATTCCTTATAATATAATGATATCCATTTCGTCCTTATTGTAATGTTCGGTTTGTTTTTAACTTTCGTTAGTATGATGTTTGTTTTAAAAATGAGCATGTTTTTAAAATAAATTTATTTGTATTCCATGTATGTAATAAAGTTTATCATTTCACAATTTGCAACTATTTTATGTTTACGAAATTACGATGGATTGAAGAAATGAATGAATATTTGTGAACAATGCCATTTAGTTTTGTTGATTTCATGAAATATTATAAAATGTGCGACGCTTGACGCAAGCCAATAGTTAAACGTGCATCTGATCATGACAACATTCATTTCTAAAGTTTGCAACAATACGCCTAATCTATTCTGGTTGCATTGAGAGAGAGTATGAGACGTTAGTTACAAATTACTGCAGGTCCGTGGTTGAAGGCTTAACATAAAATAATGAATAAGTTTTGCTTACATGGTCAAAAGAACACATCAGGTTGGCTGGACAAACGCAATTAAATTCGTGAAATATACGGAAACAGCTGCTCACGAAGCGTTTTTGAAACTCATCGGGTGATTTACTGACAAATGCAAACAGATACCTGAGACTGACCATAGATACTCTCATAATTGAGCCTACAACAAAAGTGA
This sequence comes from Anisakis pegreffii, assembly GCA_035041965.1. Lineage (NCBI taxonomy): Eukaryota > Metazoa > Nematoda > Chromadorea > Rhabditida > Anisakidae > Anisakis > Anisakis pegreffii. Next base: position 114,574 of record JAPYMA010001845.1, on the reverse strand, counting down.
ACATGATTATAGTGACTGGCAACTTAAGGAAATTGCCTGATCTTATCAAACACCAGTCCACAGAAAAGCAGCCATATCTTTGGAAATGTGCATCTATGCACCCCTTACAGTACAACGTCCGAAAGTGTGTATGTTTCCAATATTTTACTATCAGCGTCTCCTTTCTCCGATCCTTTCATGAAGTAGTGAGATTACTAGTCAACTTTTAGAAGCAGAGAATGTTGAGAATCTAGTGATGTGAAGAAATGACCATTTTACTGGGTAAATCTGAGAACAGTAATAGTTTGAAAATGCTGACCATTATATCATTAAGTGAATGTATATATTGATCAATATAAGTGCAGTGCATTGAAAGGAGCGCTGCCGGGCAAGTGAAAGACATCCAAAAAATCATTCATTTCCCTTCATGTAAGAAAAATCGCTAGAAAAGACCCATACTTTTCGGACTAAAGACAGACCGGGAAATCCACTAATCTAAAGAAATCATCGCGTTATTGCGCAAATTTGAGAACACCGATCATTTGAAGATGGTTACCGTAATGTATCACGATAGACTGATACGTACATTACTCTAACACTATAAGGGTTACCATTTCAAGCTACCGGTACTCTCAGGATAGCTCAGCAATATATCAATTTCTGCACATTATTCGACCCCGCATAACCTCTAGATTCAGAAAAATATATATCATGTCGAGGCAATTTGCTAAAAGTATGTATCAATTTGCTTTCATGAGGAGATACACCTATTTTCTCAATGCTGTAGGGGTTGCCACCTTGAAGCCTACCGTACTCTCAGCTTTGCCCAGTAACATATGACCTTGTGTACACCATTCGATCCAGCGGAACTTCTACATTCCCAAAAACATATATTTGGTTGAGCAATTCCGTTTTCTTGAGGAGATATGGCTATTTTCATAAAGCTATATCAATGACAAACGCAAAGTCGCTCATTCACGTACATTCTATCAACACAGTCCTAATCAAACACCGAAATTGTGCATTGGAACATATTTGCCCCCATATGGTGTTCTCATACCTTTTATTCACATCTTAGAAATCATATTCTGCGGTATTCTATTCGAATGTTGTCGATCGTTTCGATGTGTGCATGCAGGGTTACTTTATATTATTCATTCAGCAGTTTTCTTACAGTTGTTTTCAAGTATCTTATTGGTAGAACGCCTTTCAAGTGCATCTTTTCTTGATTCAGTCTGATTATGATATCAAGGAAGGGTTTCTTACAGAAGCAATCAGACATCGTCCTTGATATATCCTTCTGCTCTAATTTCCAGCAAAAGCAAAAGTTCCAAATCCGAACTTCCTTTTGATGAAACAGTTTCAACGGTACAATGTCAAATAGCTGATCAGAGATCAAAACTTTGTACAATGTTGTTTACTCACCTCAGTACAGCATAGGATAGGGATGGCGAAGCGAGTAGATGGTATGATGTGTAATGCATGTTAGCGTAAATCCCACGATGATCAGCAGGCTAGAGTGAGCATCACTGTTTGAAAATTAGTAATATGCACAGAAAAGGTTGCTGTCTCTGACTTATGTTCAACTTTTTCCTTCTGTGGAGAGCATGTAACTTCGAAAAAAACCTTCTGCATTTCCCTCCGGCAGCCTTGGGTCATGCTTCATGTCGAAGTCTTCAATAGTATTCAGTCAGCGCTTCTGAATCTGTGCATATAGTCAACAGTCGACGTGAAGTTTTAAAAAATAGCCCTTTTGTAATCCCGTATCATTGGATATGAGTGAGATTTGTCCAGTAAATGCTTTATATTACACCAGAGTTTCCATACAAGGCCGTTTAAGTCTCTCAGAAAAAACTGCTAGTACACAATTTGATTGAAATATTAATGACAGTGTAACATCAGTAATTGAATTGCATGATCATTTCAAATATTCTGACTTTGAAGATTGTGTTGTTGTTGTTTTGCGATGTCTGGACACATGAAAGCTTGATGACTGAATGATGTTTTCATTTATTTTCATTCATAGCAATGCAGTATCATTTACAAGCATTAGAAAGTGTAAAAATTCCATTAAAAATTCTATTACAAGTAAATAGTCAAATCGATAGTGCCGAGCCTGAGAAGTCCACTTTGTCTCGGATGCAACAAAAAAATTTCAGTCGTGCGAGAGTTAATCATACGCTGCCACATCAAACTCATGTGATCACACCCTCGACCGACCGAAAAATGACATCAAATTTTATGCATTAAGTTATGACGAACATTGCTTCGGAGGTGAATAGTTGACTAAACTCGAATGAAATTTGCAAACAAAAGAATTTGTTTACCCTAGGAGATACAAGCCACAGAGACCGTTTTATTCTTCTGCGAATCAAGTTGATGATTTGCCATATGGTGACCGTAACGACTCATTGAGTAATAGAATATAAATGATGCGATGATAATTGCCGCAGACGCACCAAGCAGTGACAGTGGTGGACGTATCACAATAACTGCACCAACCTTGAACATATTTTCATCGTTGATTGAGTGATCAACATTCACACATAGTCTGAGCATTCATGAACTTATCCTCTAGAGCAGTGGTTCTCACGTTCGGGTGCTCCATTGTCCCTTTTAATGAACTGGCAGGCCGCCGTTACCACCCCCCCCCCTCCTCCTGATACAAGAACTTACTATTTCTACGTACAACGTCAGGAACAGGTGGAAAACTAGTCCGGGAAGTTCTCAGTGACGTGAAAGAAATCAGTGTCCTATACCTGGTGATTATGATCGCATGTAAAGCTACTGTCTGTGACACGCTCACCTCAAACTGATTCAGATGGATTCTCATTCTTTTTGGACGTGTTGTATTCATTCTCATAGCTATTACATGCGAATATCGTTCTCTTGATGAGTTTTTCTCATTCACTTCGTCACATTTCACTTCACAGTTCGAATCGATTTCTTATTCTGTAGCATATACTATTTACTGGATGCGTTGACGAGTGTTGACAGTCGAAATCAACAATGCAGCAATCGAATATTATTGTTCAACAACATTCGACAGTCAAATGATCAATTATAGAGTATATTTGATAGAATGAGAATTTGACTTTGATTGTTGAGTGAAATGAATGAGAAATTAGCAAATGAGAACAATTTTGATGGTAAAAGCTATGAGAGCGATTGCAGCAGCAAAAAAAAGAATGAAAATCTTGCTAAAACGAATGAAAACCCTATTAGGCTCTGATGAGCTAATGATATTCACAATGAGAAACCAGGATAATGAAGAGTGTTGCCATCAACTAACCGCATTAACATATTTGAGTTAAAAATCGCAGTGGCGTTCTATCATAACATAACAACAGCATGAAATACTAATTATTCGATCCCTCCATTACCCCTTGATACCTCCAAATTACTCAAAATGGGCAACTTCACCTCCTATGAGAACCACTGCTTTGGAGAATGTTGTTTTATCCTTCGGAAGCTATCAGTCATCCATCCGTTTCTCATTAATCAAATAATTTCCTACCTAACAAATAATTTAATGAACTGAATTGAGTTTTAGTTTTTCAGTGAATTTGCTGAACTGTTTCAAAAAAAAATGAAGGGTTTTGAAAATACTTACTAGAGCCACCGTTTCGAGAACGTATATTAGAACTGCGAGAGTAAGACGATGGAAATGTGATGCAGCAAAACTTCCAAGAGGTGCAAACAAAACGACAATAGGTACACAAACAGCCAGATATTGCCATGATTCCTTAAATTTCAGCAATTTTATTTAATCAAGACTTATTGTCAGGCATCTAGCAATGGATATTCACTTTTCTTGTGCAAACTACATGAGTGCTAGCCGGATTCAACGCTGCAGGATTCTAGACTTTCACTGCTTTTTCATATCCCCTATTAAAACGGGGGATAATGGGATCGTGAGGTGCAGATAACCGTACTTCCTATAATTCCATCAAATCATGATAAGATCTACAATAATACGAGGACCGTTATCAGAGCTATTATCAGAACATCAAGCTTCTCTAATCGGAAGCGATTTAAATAAAGTCAATATGTCCCGGAGCCGGAAATTCCAAAAGCACAAAGAAAGATGAACCACAAAAAGCCATCCCCGCTGATTTTACCGCTCTAGAAAAGCACTCTTTCGGATGAATGCAGCATTACCTTTTTACACCACCCCCTTGCCCTCTCCTTCTCTTACCCTAACTAGCACTGGTGTGAAGCAGATAAAAAATGTACTTCTGAAATATCGTTATCCATAAAACGTCTCCAAAAAAAGCCGAACATGCTGTTAACCGCCATCAACACAACAGACGTTGGTGTAGCGACCTTTTCACTGATACGGAACAGCAGTGTTAAAATCGAGAACGAATACACATCAACACCTGATCCAGAAAACCCAGTGAATATTCCTGAATTTGTTTTCATTTCAATCAAATTCAAATTTTGTCCTGCTGCACATATTTGTTCATCACTCCTGAAAGTTTTCTTTCAAATGATTTTCATTTACAACTGTTCCATTGGCTGTCTGCTCTCATTTCTTGTGAGTTTTTTTTCTTTTGGTGAAGTGTCCGAATTGCAAAAGAAGTTAACGAGCAGGATGCTCATTCGAGGAGTGATACTTCTACTTGTGTACCTCCAACAAATCCATTCAGTACCAGAAGTATCGCTTTGACGGGCGTAAATTGTTGAATGGAATCGAATGTGATACGTTTTTTCTCATAGTTCAATAAGTATAATGCAAGTGCGAATGAGAAAAAGATCGACACAAAGATCATTTTCTTCTGAGCTGCTGACAAGAAGTCATCAACTACCTGCAATAGCAACACCACAGTATGATCAAGATCATTATTACTGTTTTATCATGACTGTTTTATCGTTAATTAAGCAATTAATTAATTAATTAGTTATTAATTTCAGGTATTCAATAGCAATAAGGTCAGTGAATCAGTTGAATTATTATGCTTTACTTCATCAAAAACTTTTTTCCTACTGTTTCAGTTATTCCTAAAAAACTCTTTATCATTGAGAATGCATTCAGAAAGTGTTGTGTGCCAAAAATAAGGCATTAGTCATTTGTCTTTAGCATTCATTGAATTCTTATTGTTAGCTAAATGGAAATATTGAACATTGATCGATAAAAAATATCGATCGTTATCGAAACATGTTTTTGAAATCGTCTGAAATTCCGTGTTCAGCAGATTAGTAGGACTGATTTAAGAGTTTCGATGAAATTGTTTATGTGATAAAAACTCGCCTCTAAGCCGAAAATAATTCCTAAAAGTGCTCCAATTGTTGTGAAAATAATTGAATGCCATTCAACGGTGATCGACATGAAGAATATTGTAAAAGATGCAGCAGTCAAGCCTTAAACAACCGTTGTTAATTACTGAATATATGTCAGTTTCAACTGCTTTATTTAATCATAACTGAACACATCTTTTTTATCACACTATTTGATCCAGAATCAAACTCGATTCAGCATAGCTTAAGTATAATATGTCTCCTGTTAGGTCGGTTTAGAATTCAATACCCCTCATGCAATGTGCAGTAGTTAATCGATTTTTATGGCTAAAATCACTCGGGAACTATCGTAATTTTATGAACGAGCATAACTGAAAGCCATGATAATTGAATGCATTGTCTTTAAGTGGAGAACCATTTTGGATTTTAAATACTTCTTCTAGTCATGTCTGCTGGTGGCTTTCAATACAAATTTATCATCGATCCCTGTAACACATATACAGGCGATCTTTATTATCTACATGAGATTTCTTGAATGCGTGAAGAATTCCTAAATACAACAAATCTTTTTGCAGACATTAAATTTATCAAAAATGCAAATCGTACACTTACTTCCATCGTACACTTTGTCAGGTTTGCAAAAAAACCCCAAACCAGTTTCCGCTCAAGAATACACAAGAACTGGTCACTAAAAGGCTGACCGATAAGTTTTCAGAGAGAACTACCGGTTCTCTTTCTAATGATATCATACGCGTCTTTGTCCTCGTAATGGTGATACACACCTACCTATCCGTGAGTGCATTGTTGCGTGCACACAGTTACAGTAAAGCAGAAATATATTTAGTAGTGGCCAAATATGTTGTCATTTGAGTGTATTCTTCTTATTGAAGTAATTTTTGCAATAACAAATTAGGTTGTTCATGAACGAATAAATAAGCAATTGAATGGAAGAATTGTTTGAGTGTTGCAATATGAAATAAATTAATGGACAAATGCTGAATAAAATAAAATATACCACATGATTGTATCATCAATGAGAAATCGCGTGCCACCATCGGACTGATATTGAGAGCTATTGTCATCACAGGAAATGCTATGGCACCTCCACCTTCAGTGGTCATTCCTTAATTGCCCATTACTATTATCATTTGTATGGTCGTTGTTTTTGCCACTTATTAGACTGGCATTTTCAATGGTTACCAATGCAAGATTGTCGCGATGTGAATTGAAACAAAATGACAGCTTAGTTATAGAAGCAGACGTTGTTCTCTGAAGATGACTAATAAAATAATCTCACCTCCAATAAGGGCTCCAAATACCATTACAATGCTCAGTATATATTTTTCTTCGTATAAGTAGAAAAGATTGTAGCGAAATGCAATTAACCAGTAGAACGTTTGAAAAAATATAAATGGAATAGCAACGCCTGAAACGATGCGATTGTGGTGAAAATGAGCTTGAATAAAACAATAATAAACATGAAATTAATGAATTGGAATTCAAAGATGTCCCATTCAAGAAGATTTCTCATTGTTATCTCCACTTTCCATTCGAAATTTTGAATGCTGACATAAACGGTATTTGAGAATTACTGATACAACGCAGATTTTAGGCTTGAAACTGCATGAAATAACAGTTAACAATTAATTTCACCCAATAAGCGACGATGTTTTGATATGAAATGCTTCATAGACGAAGCATCTCCTTCTTTGCCATTTTCTTCACTGGATTTTGAGTTCGATAATTTTTGACCTAAACATAAATCAGGGAAATATTTTCATTCTACTTCATTTTTATTCTACTTTATTCTACTTCTATTCTACTCTTCGGCATTGCATCAATTCAACCGCATATTTGTAACATTCATTAACGGAAGCATTCATTTAAAAATTTTGTTTTGAAAGCATTTATTTATGAAAGACGATATCGTACTATCTTGCATCCACTAAATAATTTGTTCAGACTGAAATCAATCCAGAATAATAATACTTTGCAGCACTGACTGATGTTGGCTCCATTTTTCAAATCTATTTCAAATCCGTTTCCTGCGATCAGTCCAAATATGCAACACATGAGATAAAAAGTAAAGGTGAAGTTTACCTTCGTAGAAGTATTTCGTGACAAATTTTTTTATTTGAAGGATACGGTCGTTATTCGTCATCAGTGAATATTTGAAACGTGCGTCGATCAAGTTGAGGAATATGTGGAATGACGTTGAGACGCGTTCATATCATCAATTAATAGATCAACAAAAACAACGCATCACATCCTTTCTGAGATCGCTTCCCCTTCGTGAAGTTTTTGTCTTATGTTACGGTGCAGTAGAATTGAATGGAATTGAATAGCTATTTGAATAGTTGTTTGAATAGCTATTGAACAATTATTGAATAGCTATAGCTATTTGTATTTCTTTTTTAAAGATCTTTCAACACACTTTTATAAATTTTCGAAGGAACTGTGAAATTCAGATTAAAGAACTAGTCGTATTAGGAAATTTGCATTCGCGCATGAATGATTGTGTTGTTCATAAACGAATGAGAAATATACTTCATAATGATGAGAGTGGCGAATAAAATGGAACTGCTTCTCTCTTAAAAGAAATGGACAGAATCTAGTAATTGTAATCTCACAATCAAATCATATTCGCATCAACTGATAAAATGTCGACCAGAGAATGAACTCATTGAGAAGTGCTGTTCGAATAAAATAAATTTTTCAAACATCATACGAATGAATGATTTGACAGCAGCATTATTCGTGGATTATATTTTCTAATTTCTTTTATCATCGTATTCAATCAAACGTCCAGTAATGATACGGATCTAAGAACGATCACTTTTTCATATGCAGATTTTGATTGAGTTTGGTATTTGCAAAATGATTCTAGGTGTGGTTGGACGAGGGAGGAATAATTAAATACAGTTTATTAAGAAGAATATTTCTGAATTTGCAATACTGGTGAATACAGTCTTATAACAGTTAGAGGACCAATCGCTGGCCAATTAATATTATAATTTTAACGGTTAGAGGGCCAATCGCTGGCGCATCACATGTTCATCGAATAACTGGTGAACTTCTCTGATCTGATCTCCTCCTCCGGCTCCTTCTTTTATGTCCTTCATTTTCTCTCCTTTTCTCACGTTCCAGAAAGATCATATTCGTAGACAAAATCTTACGGTCCAATTTCTCAGCTTTCAAGCAATGCCTTTGTTTTGGCTATTATCATGCATTTTATCTAAATATGCAACGACTACGTTGCCTTTCCCATATGTTCATCTTTATGTTTTGATTTGAACCGTTTCATCGAAATGATGTTTTAGGAATTCGAACAATACAATGTTTACACTCCAAGATGTATTGCTCAGCAACAATTCTCGGCGAATCACTTTGCAAATATCGAACGCCTAACTCATTACCTCTCAAATTTACTGATCTCGAATAGATGAATGATAGATGTTGATTTTGACGTTAGATCGTGATGCGTTTTTAATGAATTGAGTGGAGAAATTTTCTTTCACTGTACTGCATTGCATCGTGATAAGGATTTTGTGGCTCAGAACCGCGCATAATGAAGTGATTTTTATCACTGGCACACTCTCAAGATATGTGTTCAGATCTTTGAAATGCATTATTGCCTGACCAAAAATCAACATCATACATTTGTATCTGATGCGCTCTATAAGAATCGTGGATTATTTGTACAATCAAACGGTAAACTAAAAATTTTCCTGAAAATTCTCTTGCGAACAGCCTTTAATTTTGCTCACCAAACGGTTTATATATACCAGATCCCAGCAAAATAAACTATACAATAACATAATACTTTCACAAGCATCGAATATCAACTTGACTGGTGCCATTGGACATAGAGAAGGCTAACAATCCGAATATCTCAATACAATTCGGAAAAATTTGCAAAAGAACTATAAATGGAGATGAATAAAGTTCATTCCTGGATTCTACGTAAAAAAGATGCCTCAGAAGGTTAATTTTTCACCTTCGCATAATTTATTAGTTACATAGTGCAATTAGAAGCCGTTAACCAGCAGGAACACGGTTTTTTCGAAAGGGAGTTGACCGAGGTTTATTGCATATGAGAGGTTGATTTCTCGTGATCAAACGTGATAGTAAGAAACTGAAACGACCAATGCAAACTCTGCTGCCAACTAATAACAGCAATGTGACGATAAACCAATTTGATTGATTGAAATGAATACTTCGATGAAATTTTTTGCCCTTGTAAGTGCTGTATGTAAAAAGACTGTAGACTTCTTGGCTCCATCACTGTCATTTATTTGTGTTTGAACTGGAAAATAATTCTCTACATCACCCGATGATACTATCAGTCACTTTTCATTTCCTCTTCAGACAATCATCCATGCTGAAAGACATTCAAAGAAACCATTATAAAGGGCAGAATATAGTTTAAGAATCTTGTTTTCATGAAACGTTCACTGATAACATTCATTCTTTTATAGTCACATACGTGCATTTGCTGTGATCTGAGCAAAATTGTAGGGAAATTGTCGTTTGTGCTCATTAAACATTCTGATCAATGATTGATTGTAATTGTAAGTCAAATCAAAAACTCGAGAAACACATCTTTAAAATATACAGAAGTGCCCCTAACCAAGTAATCGCCTTGTCGCAACTGTGTCATGTTGTGTTTACATTTTTATGCTGAAGTATCTTGTTTCATTAAAATCGATTACTTATGAGTTTATAAACGATGTCCTCATAAAGAATCTAAATTATTTAGTGATAACTTCATAGGTAGTATTTACTATTTTCATGACAATTGTTTCGTGTTTACATCTTCTGTCTCTTTCAATTATCTACCGTCTTTTCAACGAATTTCTTCATAACTCTCTTTTAGGTACTTCTATTTTTGAGCATATTTTACTTTTACCCATCTTGTAACGTTCATCACTGACATTTTATGTTGTTCATCATTTTAAAAAAAAATTTATTTTGGTCATTTATTGGTCATCTCAAAAAATTTCGAATGAGGGCAAAAGAAACATCAGACTCATGGATCGGCCATATTTGTCGCAAATTCATAAGCTGTTTGAATGCGATTCATTTATTTCATCACAAAGCGACGAACTAATCGCCTTTTATCTCTTTCTTCTCATAGAGCAGGGAGGACTTCCGCCGACCATCGATCGAAAAATTGTTGATTTTGAAAAGTGTTCATCAGCTCATGTGAACGTTTTAAGGATGCGGATGATGGCTGTATCACTGAAGTTACTCATAAAATTCGTCATAATTTCTTATTTGAATGCACTTATCAATGGTGAGTGTAACTTACCCAGTGATTTCTGGTGCGATCATGTAAAAATTGAGGAAGAATGTGGAACGGAACGATACTGTGCAACATATCGCAAGAATATGCGCAATCGACCGTTCGATATTAAGGTTTTTTCATTGGAGACTGAACTTACTTAACCAATCTTAGCAAGAATACAGCAACACGCAGAATGCTTTACGTATTCAGTAATGACCAGAATAAATTATATTTATCGATGAGAATTATTACCGAGTGTAACTGATTAATGGCGTCTTATGCTTTCCGACGAACAATTTTTTGTTGCTCTAGGTTTTCTGACATTCTAAAAAGTTGCTGTTTAAATATTTCTTTATATTGACTGATCACATTAAGAAAAACAAATTATCTGCGTATAACTCGTAATATGTAGTTGATAATAGAGAGACTGCTTCAGAATTCAGAAAAATTAATTCATCATACTGTAGTTGTGCAAGGAGCATTTTTTTGATCAACGTTTAAGAAGCAATGCTTATTGTTAGCAAAAATGCTTCTGAGTAAAAAACAAGCATATTTTATCTTTCAGATATTTTTGGATGGAAATGCAAACGATTCGCAAAATTTTATTACCGAAAAGCTCTACCCAAATTTGGTTTCACATCCCGAAAGAGCAACAATTCGTCTGTTCCCAGTAACCTTAAACAAACACTCTTACAAACCGAAAAAATGCGTGTTTGACGATCCAGAATGCAAGGTAGGATTTCGAATGGAAACGAAACACACGTTTCGTGTTCATTGTTCTGAGGTGATGTTCTGTGTGAACAGAAGTGTTCATTCAGTTGTTGATTGCAGTTGAACGAATTACTCTCTTGTGCGATTGAGTATCTGAATGGTGAGAAACTTCACCACTTTGTGTTTTGTGTTGAATTGAGCATCAAATACAATCGGACTGCCGAGGAGAGCGAAATATCATGCGGCAATGAGATTATATCAGATAATGAACAACAGTTGATTAGGTGATTAGTTTATCTTGATCAGCTATTGATTTTCCGTCGTATCTGACAATGAGTGCACGCAGAAATGTAATATTTCCATATTGCATTCATAATCGTTTCAAGGTATTGCATGAAATCATCACGAGAAAACGGACAAGAAGCAATAGTGGAAAAAATGGCTCGAACATTGAAACCTGCAACATATCTTTTCTTGCCATGGATATCGATCAACGACAAAAGTTTAGCTGGAATGCAGGTGTGTTCCAGTAACTTGTTGGTCGTTCGTTCCACAATAGAATAGTGCGTGATCACAGCAAACTCTTTCCAATAGTTCATTTGCAAATATAACCCCAGCGGTCCCCTCAAAAGTATCATTTGAATCCATTCATGTATTCATGCGAACTTTCTCTCATTCAACGCTTATCTCATGAATTGAAAACAGAGTTTTAAAAATCAACAACGCCATTTTTAAATAAAACATTTGAGCTAATAGCAAGATGGAAATTTCAAACAGCTTACGAAATTATGCCTAATTCAGGCGTATCAGTCAATGCTAAAATCAAAACTGCTCACTTGGCATAAAGTTTTGAATAAGAAAACGAATCGATCAGTGACACGCACTGGTTCACGATGCATGCTGCCACCTGATTTCTGGTGTGAATCCACACAGGTTTCGACTTTACGTATAAGTTTTTCGTCTAACTTCTCGTAGTAATATTTACAAACATTCAATGATATTCACAGATTTGATACTTGATTTTATGGAAAAACAAGAAATTTTGTCAATAGAAATTTTGAGAACCCAATGATTTCTCAACTGATATTATTTTCCCTGTTTCATGTCAAAATTTTCACATATCATTAAGTAAAGTTAGAAAAAGTATTTGCTAAAAGCAATTTATGATTGGAGCTATTTCATCACTAAATTTTTTGAGTAGAAATATCTTCAACCATTTTTTTGTTGACAATTTGCATGCGATGTGAATGTGAACGAAAGATCGAAGTTCACTAATTCTTATTCTTTTTAATGTTTGTATTGTAACATGCATACTGCGTTCAATTTCACTAAACAGTTCTATTGATGAAGAATCAAAGATTGACCCAAAACAAGTTAATGATAAATCGAAAGATGTTATATCAATAGATCGTCAACGAATGCTTCGATACGAGCAAATGTGCCCTTTATAAAAGAAATTCCAATGGACAACGGATTCAGTTGACTTTATTATACGCAACGCATTGTCCGTTTTCTCAAGCAACGATTGTCGACAACTTCTATGAGAATGTTTGGTCGAACAAAAAATTACGCAAATTTTTCAAAATCAAGTATCACTCTCGCTTCATTCTTCTTTTTTTCAATGTTTGATCGATAACTTTCTCAACATAAACTCTCATTGATTTATTCGCATTTAATCAGAAATCTTAATCACAAATGAATTTGAAGTTACGAATAAAACAATGCACTGAGTTTATTGTTAAAGAAGCAATTACATTTGGAATTGCTGTCTCATTCAGTGAAACGAGTAAACGTCCGAGTATTCAGATTCCTTCCTTACGGAAACGGTAAAGTGGACAATGACGGCAATGTGACGTGTCAACATGGACTTGCTGAATGTGTCGGCAATACGATACATGACTGTGTTCAGGTTATCATTAAGTTTATGCGTCTCTCCCTGCACAAAAAATTCTTTTGGCGTAAACATCAGCAGATCAAACGAAACTTCATTAACAGGTCCATTCGAAAGAGTCGCCTGAGAATGCATTTCAAGAACAACAGAGTTCGACTTTGATACAGAAGAAACTGACAAAAAAACAGGAACGGTAAACAAAAATACATTCAAATAAGGTGTCTATTTCAATTCACAGGCTAAAACAGGCTATGAAGAGACGATCGAATATATAGTGTGCCATATGCGTGAAGTACGTGAACGTGGAAACGATCGAAGTGCATTCGAGAAGTGTTCCAATAAACTGGGATGGTCATCAGCAAAAAAGCATTCTATCAGGTGAATGATTCGAATTTTGATCATAAAAATTCATTTGTACATATGCATTACTATAACTATAGTTTTTTAGCTGATCAACTAAATTAGATGAAATTTTAATGGATTTATAAAAACTTATACAAGAACTGAATACAGAAAGGAATATGAAAGACGATAGTGATTCACTGACAAATTAACTCATAGAGACAACTGGTTGGTTGATTCAGCAGAAAACAAAGTTTACGAAATGAGACTTGATGCTGTTTTATTCAAGGAAATGCACGAATTCTGAGGAGGGCCACAAACTACAGTTGCGAACCGCATACGCAAGTGAAAATCTAGAGCCTGAACTGAAGCATTTTATACCATGGTTGGTCATAAACGACTACAGTACACTTGAAATGCAAGGCTATATCAAGGATCTTGCAAATTTCCTTTGTCGATGGTATTATGGCGCAAACGATGCACGAAAAGAGTGCAATTTATGTGAATATGCACCCAGTCGATGTCACAACAACTTAAACACTTATTAACGAAGCTTGTTCTGGACCAGTCATCTTCCGAACGAATAAATTCAATTTTAGGTTTTAGTCGTAGAAAATGTTCAGTATATCTCAGCTATATCATTCAAAAGGTGCCACTTTGTTGAGATTCTTGTGAAGATTATTGATAAGTGTAGTTTATTTTGTAGAATTAGCATTCTAACTGAGACTGATAATCAATCACAGCATTGTGTTGTTGCACAGATGGAATATATGGAGGTACGATGATATCGTGTGCATTCAAACTGAATGAAATATGGCCAAAATCAACAGCATATTCATAGCAGAAAACGGCTATGTAGTTGATGTCAAAAATTGTTTGTCCATCGGCTAATCTCACCAACAAATTTTTGTCGCCAATGTAGTTTTCACGTAATGGACAATGTCTGCAAATAATCGCAATGAAATGAAGTGCAGTTTTACAGTGATTTTATAAAAGAATGTTGTGATGGCTCAATAATCGAACACATATATTGTACCGTTGTTTAGTGTCTCGTCCAACGACATAACCTCTTTTTCCGGTTTCTTTGTCTACATCACCTTCACCGGCAAAGATCCATCCATCTAAAAAAAATTTGCTTCTGTTTATGCAGATGTTGATTTGGTAACATCAGATGATGGCACTGCGCTCCCAAAATGAATCGTAGTGAAAGCGAAACGAATATTCGGAATAATCATGGGTGAGTTAATAAACTGAAAGGTGATTGCTCTGGTTGAGCCATTTGTTGCTGTTTGAATCGTATCATATAAGAAAAGCAGATTCTGAAAAATGCTTTAAAATGAAGTATTCATCATATTGTGCATTCATACTGCAAACGCAAACTGATTGAATATGGATGTTCGTGTCAGCAATATAATCCTCTGTAAGAAAGGATATGCCATAAACACTAACCGGGTGGTTTGGTGCCCTCAAAGCTGAAATTTGGAATAAGCAACGTTTTGGTATCAAGAACGGCAACTGGCGCAGATGAGACATTGTAAAAAGAACCGATCAGTCCTCGATGAATGTTCTGTTGATTACGAATGCAACAATAACTTGATGGAGCTTCCTTGTTCAACTTTACCACAGATACATACGACTGAAATTTGAATAAGTTATTCCTATCGTATAACCCAAAATAAAAACAAAGTATGGGCTGCCCCCGCGGGGATTTCAAAATACCGCGCTCCCGTGTGAGATTCCATTCGAGTACCCCCTCGTCTGTGGCGACTGAAAATTCCTCTGCATCCGTGAGGATGATAATTCACTGGAAATCGTCACGGCCCTCTCCACACAATGGGCCTCCCGAAAACTAATGCAGATCTCTGCAAGAGGTGTAAATGCTGTAAAGTTTTTCTAAGAGTGGTTTGATAATAGAAGAATCAGCGAAGCATCAAATCTAGGCCTCAATAAAGGACCGACAACAACATAGTGGAGCACTCTCTGGTTTAATAATGTGAATTATAAGCGCTAGTCATAATTTCGCATGGAACATTTATTAATAAGCGTGAATTATATACTGCCGTTACATCTAGAATCTGAGATGGCCATGTTTTTTTAAGCAAGCATCACGGTGCCTGAAAGTAAGGTTAAATAATTGTTACTGTGATTTTTACCGTCTGAACCGTCTTCAAAGCCATTACTACATACTGATAGAAAGAGAAGGCAAAGTAGGCGAGTCAACTGCGCTCTCAGCTCACTTGGGTGATTGGCTGAAAAAGGCTGAGAAGCACTAATTATACTGAGACAGTACAAGGGAACGACACTTTTGGACACCATACATTCTTGTCACACCATCAGGTTATTAACGGCCTAGAAATGGCTTGATGAAGCGGGCGGAAGAAGGCGATTCGCCTACAGATGTGCTTTTAATGGGGCAGAAATTTTCTCATAAGTGAGGATTCGAGAATGTAAAGATGGAGTTACTAATCAATTGGGACGTTGTTTTTTTCCTAGTCACCTCAGATCTTTTCCATGCTATTTTCAAAATGCTTAATTGATCATAGGGAATTGATTACTTTAATAAAATAGATAATTAATTGACAGTAAACAAACTTATTGATCATTGAAATAATTCCGATGCTTTTAGAGAATTCACTACAAGGGTGATCAGCTCTGCCTAAGGCTGTAAATCATCTATGTACGCCGCCGCCTTCATCAGTAATATCTTCTTGAATTTTCAACTCATCGCCATTAATAAAACTAGAAGTGTTTGTATGATATTGTCACTCAGCTATATACTTTCTCATTCACATGCACATGTGATATAAGTGAATACGTCGGCTCAGCTGTGCATCATCGATGTGGTGGTCGTGGTTGTTCGTTGTGCTTTACTCGTCTACTTTGATTCAGTTGTATTGCCATTCGTTTCGTATTGGAGTGAGCAAATCGGAAAGTGCAAGTAAATGGATGACGATACGCGTAAGTTGTTACTGTTTGTTCAGATTATTGATACCTTTGTTTTATTGACGTCAAAACTGGATCAATCTACAGTGTATTAAAAGCCATCTGGCCGCCCCATTCTTCCGTAATCAAGCCATCGAAGAAGGCATCACAAGAACTACAAGAAGTTTGTAAGTGTAAATTATGTGAAAAAAATTGGTGAACTGATGAGAGTGAATCGATAGCTTTAGAACCAATTGTTTTCATTAAATGGTATTTTTTGAGGCATTTTAGTTGAAGCACCATGTCGATGTCATTTCCGAGCCAGTTCTTCCGAACTGCTCGGAACCAGTATGCACAGGACCGTTATCAAATATTTATTGCTCGGGTAAATTGGTTCATGCTGCCTGGGCATTTGGATTACAAAATACATGTCCCGGTGATATGATGCTACAATCTCCAGATGCTATTATCAATGCACTAAATAAGTTTGTTTTCTTTTAGCTTTTTTTTTGAAATTTATCGTTTTCAATATAATTCCACAATAATCTCTTATTTGTCATCGGACATCAGAGTCAATAACCGTTCAAGAAATTATTCGTTGAAGATTTAGTTTTCAGATTAGAATACCCCTTGAAACGAGACGATTTCAAACGGTTTTGTTCGCAAAATTTTGCACCTTTTCCATATTTGAAGGTTGCAAAGTTAATTGATTGGACTGAAGATCCACCGAATTTACGCCGGGTGAAAGACACGAAATTGAGGTTTGCTGATCCATAAATGATGACCGATACTGGATAATTAAGAAAGATTTCAATAATTCGCTTTGAATGATAACATCAGTTCCTACTGAGAAGAATTATTGGAGGGAGGGTCAATTTCTTTCGACACAAACTGCTCCGCTTTCATTTTTGTCTCAGCGAATGAAACGTTTCATTCTTCGTATCCTCACTTTTTCGTTCGCATTAACGTTGATCATTTTGAGCAGTCTCTTAGTCATTATTATTAATAGCTTTAATGGTGAATGGTCAAGGCGAAGACGCTCATTTGGAAATAAATTTCACTTTTTTGGTACTATCGTAGAGTATTCTGCGTTTTTGAATTAAAGCGTTCTTTCTTAATTTCTACTGAATTGCACATCAGGTCACTGGCAAAGCGACTGAATGGCATTTGGAAATTTCTGGGTAGAGAATTCGATGATAAAGTCAGGGAAAAACCGGAAATCTTTCCAGTTTTACCGGTACCTAATCCATTCGTAGTGCCTGGAGGTTTTTTTCAAATGTACTTTTATTGGGATTCCTATTGGATTATGAAAGGTGAGTTGCATCCAGAGTTTATGATATTGATCTTCCGCCATTGATCAGGAGTTATTAAGTAGTGCTCAGTTACGTTCTCATTTTGTCGAAATTTTTTCCCAGTTATGCAAATTGAGTGATAGCTGGCGCATGATTTACGTATTTTGTTTTTTTGTTTCTCCCGTCTCTCCAGCACAGTCAATTATCTCATTCAAAATGTAGTTGAATCATGCTACTATCGAAAGTTGTAATACTTTAAGAACATAATTGAATTTCGGAAATTGATCTTATCCCATCGGTCAGGTTTGCTGTTCTCGAATATGACAGTAACTGTTCGTAACATGATTGAAAACTTCGCAACAGTCATACGTTACCACGGATTCATTCCGAATGCAGGCAATATCCAGTAAGTGAATTTGTAATTAAACAATTTTTTCTTGCCCTCTTTCCTCTTATTATCTTAAGTATATGATTAAGAGAATAAGATGATTTAATTTTTTTTAAATAATAATGTTTTCCAATTTTCTCTCGTAAACCGCTTGGTATTGGTATTATTCACATATGTACCATTACTTATTTGCACTTGTCACAGTCACGTGATTGAAATTTGCATGCATCATAAAATGTGATGTGTTGATTTCGTTTGAGGTTATCGAGACGAAGTCAACCGCCACTCTTCACTCAAATGCTTGCTGATTATTATCAAGCTACTGGCAATGAAACTTTTCTGAGTGAATGTCTACCGCTAGTCGATGCCGAGTTATCGTGGTGGCTTGCCAATAGATCGGTGGTTGTATCGATCGATTCCAGCCAGCACTATACAATGTTCCAATATCGGGTTATCTACGTTTTGTTTGTCGAAAAATTTCCATTTTGCATCTTTCGTTCATTCATACTTGCAGAATGTAATGTATAATGTGATAAGATCCGTGCTGCTGCCATTAATGATCACAAGCTGGCCGATGCAGGTTCATTTCTGACATGTTCAGGCTGCATCGAATTGCCCTCGGCCTGAGAACTACTTGGTGGATTTGTACAACGGTCTGAAAGGCACGGGTGGTGCAGAGTTCATTTGGTCGTCAATAGCGAGCGCATGCGAATCTGGTCTTGACTTCAGCTCGAGATGGTTCGCGTATAGTGGAGCACATTCACGTAATGTCTTCGTATTGTTCTCGTCTCAAAACCGATCACGATATATTTCTGCGTGACTGGAAGTGTTTTCGATACGTCTTCTAGTAAAATTAATGGCAATTTGTCGTCAAAATCTGAATGCTGATCACGATATTCATGAGAGACTATTGAAATTTCAGCGGTATTGAAATTCGAATGGGGACGAATGTCATATGCTTCTGGTACAAAATCATCCACTAAACTGATTTTGTATCGTGCTAATGTGATTGATTCATCGCTAATTTTTAGTAACGACTTTTTTCATTGATCAGTCAGTCCTGATTGATAGATTTGAGCAATGAAGGCGTTGACATGTTGACGAAATCAGAGTTTCAAACTGTCGCTCGACTTCATTCCAGATTCGAAATATTCCATACGAACGAATAAGATTTTGCCGGTCGATCTGAATGTGTTTATGGTTTGGAATTATGATACCGCAGCAGACATATATCACAGTCTGGGTTCTGATAGGTGGTTCATTTCTCGATTGTTCACACTTTTTGTTGTACGAGGAAATGGGCAAAGGGTAAATACCGTTTTAAAAAAATGAGAGTTCTGAAGCGTCGTCAATTTTGCTGGATTGAAATTCATTCAGCTGCGTGTAGGTAACCGTGACTGTTCATTATAAGATGTAGTTCGTCGTTAGATAATTTTTTCGTAGTGTTGGTTTTCGATTCCATAACATACCATATTGGTTTGCATAAGTAAAAGCAGTATAGAACATTGAGTTCACAACTGACAAACACTTCAGTTGTAAGCACAGATAGTTGCGTTTCCATAATATTTTGATTAGTGATCATTGGTATTTGGACGATCGACTTGAAACAAGCAGTTTCATATTTGCATCCGTTCTTCAGTTTGCTATTATTTTTTTGAGAGAATCATTTCGTTGAGAATCTGTTTTGATACTCAGAACAGATATGTCGTTATCATCGCGTTTTGGTCACTTTTCTTAGTATAGGCATTATTTTTTTTAGTAAATCGCAAAAATATCGCAAGATGGCTGATGAATTATGGAGTGGAATTGAGGCTGTTTTATGGAATGAAGCCGCCGGTGTATGGTTCGACTACGATCTCGCCAAGAGAAAACATCGCCGTAAATTCTATCCGAGTAATGTTTTCCCGTTGCTATTGGGTCGAGCAAAGTCGCAAAAGGCTGATAGAGTCAACTACTATTTGCGGTATTCATCCGGTGGTGCACTCGATTACAGGGGTTCGTTCTTTATTTCGATATATATCTCGTTCAGTGGCTGTCAATTTTCGATTGTTTGGGCTTTTTGTTGGTGATTCGAATAGAAGGAATACGATTGAGAGATGGTAAGCATGCAGGTGGTATTCCATCGTCGCTGGATAGAGAATGTCATGAGCAGTGGGACTTTCCTAATGGATGGGCGCCATCAACACATTTGTTCGTTGAAAGTCTCAGATTGTCATCAAATGAAGATCTGTATGAAATCGCACTGCAAACTGCCAGCAAGTTTGTCCGCACGGTCTACAATGGCCTGATCAATCCATCTGGCAAGCGGGTTTGTTCTGTTGTTGAGTAATTGTATAGTAACGGCGTCGTCTTTCGTATTCAATTTTCGATGTGTTGGTTCGATTTTGAATACCGATTATATTAATAGCAGTAGTCAATGTAGTTCTTTTGAATACACTGCCAACGAATATCTTTCTTGCTTGATTATCAACTGTTTGAAAATGTGAAAAAAAGGAAGCAAAAGTTGTTCATCTAGTTTTAGCCGGCAGCTTGTTGGGAAAAGTATGATATACGTTTTGATGATGGTCGACCTGGCGTTGGTGGTGAATACCCAGTGCAAATGGGGTTTGGATGGACAAATGGTGCTGTTCTTGATATGATACTTCGATTCAATATCGATGATGAGGAATCTTTTAGAGGTATGACAAAGCATTTGAACAATTTTTGTAATTGAGACTGGTGTATGTGTATGGTGTTGTATGTGTGTGTGTGCGTGTGTATATTACAACTTGCATGAGCACTAATATTTCGATTTCATTCGTAGTTGGCTGTTCTTAGCTGAAACGGTGATGGTTATGACTTCGTTAGGTGATGAGATGAAGTTGAAGGCAGTCAATACAATGAATTTAGTTCAAGCAACTAACAAAGGTCGATGAAATGCTCGGTGAATGCTTATTTTGTATTTGTTCCTTCTGCTCCAGGTTGTAAGCAACTTTAAGTTGTGGATTGCACTGTCCGAGCGTTTTAGAATTTTGTGGTTATCTGTGATCGAACACAAAATGTTGACAGTAGTCTTTCGAATTTCTGTGTGACAAAATAATGACACACTTCTGAATATTGCTCGTAATGAATAATCAGATTTTTTGATTTGATCTGATCGATTTTGCCGACCATAAAGTCAGTTCGAAAATCGTATTGACACGAGAATCGCTCATCGAAATTCTATTCCGTAGCCTTTTACTGAAATTACCTTCAGTGTTTACAACTCTCAGTTTGTAATGTTCTCAATTTATTGTGCATCTTTGAATATTTTCGTTGGTGCTCAACGAATGTTTGCTCTCGTGAATGGTCACTTAACAATTGTCGTAATGTACTCGTCATATAACCACATTACAGCATGTTATTTGACAATTGAATTGATTGCAATCGACCGACGCCACTGTGTTCTTAGTTGTTAGTGATCAACTTTGTTTGGCTTATAAAAGTTGTTTGGTTTCGTTTATTGAACGTTTCTGCTTCAGGCTTCACGTTCATGTACAATCATGCACCTTATGCACTACTCGTTGCGCTCGTATGTCTCACATTTTCTGTGTGGTGAGCTAATCCATTGCCGTTTGTCATAACGCACTTAACTTTCAAGTCAATTATTTCTCCGATGAGCGCAACTTTATATCTTTTACGGTGGTACAAGCGAACAGATTTAATGGAACATTCCATACTGTTGTCTGGAATATATTCTCATTTTTCAAATAGATTAGTTAAATGTCCCCAAGACGGATAGCTATGAAATTGCTCTAATTTATACACAATTTTCTTTTAGCTATTTTATGTGTTTTTAGGTGTGTATTCAAAATACTGAGAAATCGTCGAGTGACGATGAGGAGTGTTGCAAAAGGAGTGTGGCTCTCAACTGAATCGATTGAGGCGAGCCGACTCATCGATGAATGTGATGAGGACAACTGATCATTTTTAGCTTCACGAATGTTTTCGTTGCATGACTTTTTGTAGGAACTGCTTCTGTTTATATTGACTGATCAAACAGGAATAATTTTGAATTCAACTACTGAATGCGATTTCCATTTGGGTATAGCTCGCAAGAAGTGGAATAGAACTGAAGGAATGAACTAATTTATCAAAGTTTCCGTTGTTGTCCGAATGCAAATATTGATTCAGAGAACGTAATTATTTCTGATTGGATCTTATAGGCGTTTTTTTCGTATTCATATTGTTTAGATCACGCCGATTCGTTGTTACTTTTTGTTTCTGTGTGATTCGTTGATTCTTGTGATGTTCACAACAATTCTTTGATGTTGCTTTGTTTTGTTTGTTAAGTTTCATTGATGTTGTGATTGAGGTTTACTTGTTAAATAATGTGCAATGATCCGATTCAAAAATGCATTCAAACTTTTGCTCTGACTTATTCATCATCCACCAAATATTGTCATATATGACCAAGAATGTTTTAATGTCTTAGTTAATCTACCCGTTTTCCGTTGGACCAGTTTTAAATCGAATGCCTTACTCGACCATATCTTGTGAGATCTGGATCTCTCGAAACCGATTAGTCATCACTGTATATTGTTTCAATAACTTTTTGAATTTTATGTTCACAGAATTGCATCTCTGTGAGAATATCTTCTCGTTATTTGAAAAGAAATATGTATGTTTATTTATGTATTACTTAAAGTAGTTTTTCTAAGTGTTCTATAGCTGTTGTTTACCAATGATATAATGTATAAATGTGATCATTTTTCAACGATTCAAACAAAATTTTCAATAGCTACACATTGAACTGATACGTTCAATTGTTTAGTGACTCGTTTTTTGACCGACCGCAATCATTTATTAATAGAAAACAACTAACTTTCTGATTGTTTCTAGTGATACCAAAATATTGCCATCGTTCCGCTTCACCAGGGATCAAAATTACTATTGTATCACCGTCTGAATGGTCTCGTAAATCAGCTGATCTAGAAAATTTGTTATTAAATGGCAGCTGATCACTTTCATTGTTTTGTTAATCCCAATTTCACATTTGCTTCTCGTTCAACCCACCAACACATTCATTTCGCCATGTTCCATCGTGCAAAAAAAAAAGATTATTCTCGATTTACGTTGCATGTGAAATAGAAATACTTTCATAGAACGATGGGAAGGAATGTGGATAAGAATCTTACATGGGTTTTAAGTAGTCGCCGCTTGGTGTTGAAATCATCTTGAAGAGATTGCTGGCTTTAGCAGCTGTTTTCTGGGTTGAAAAATAGAAGTTTAGAGTTGTGTCATCTGAAATTAACGATGATCATGGTATATTTGTTTTAGCGTTGGTAAAGAGTGCACCTTTTAAGAATTGCAATCATTATCACGTAAATGCTTTTGAACATCGACGAGAGTACTACATATCATGGAGCGTTTCATCAAAACAACATGAAATGTTTTCCGTTGTTTCGACAAAAAAATCGAATTTGAATGTGCTGCAATAACAATGAATATTGCTCATTCGGTTGGTCATCGTTTACCTCGATATGAGCTGAATCGCCAGTTTGTTATCTGTATTGCTGTCTCATTAACAAGCCAAACATCACCCTCAATTCCATATGTTTCGTTCCGCAAATGGCCAACACCAACACCGTTATAATTGTTTTCGTATGCACACGCTGGAATTATGCTCATTTCGACCAGTCAACGATGTGCGTTGCTTGACTCATTATAGACGCGTCTATAGTTTTGGTTTTTTATGGAAAATTTGACAAAATTCACACACAGTTATTTGGTGTGTTGTTTCGTCTTTACCTTAAACAAAAAGAACATCTGTAGCCATTGTGTGCGATTGAAGACAAAATATGATTGACCTGCCTTAACCTGTTATGAGTGATTTGGTCATCAATGGGGTGAAAAATTTTCAGGCTGGAAGCAATTATAATATGAGAAACGAGATTCGACTCTGTCCCTATTCGAATTGCTATTGAAGAAGGAGATTATTGGAAAATTTGCATATGAAGTAAGAACTTGCGAATAATCGATGCTAGGCAGAAGTATAATGTGCAAAAAAAGAGATGCTTTGTTCTTTGAGTAGTTTGTATCGAATTTTTTGAGTGAGAAGCAATAAAATGCGTTCATTACTGCTCGTTTTATTGCCTGAATCTCATTTCTTGGCGATGTATTGTTTATAGAAAACATTTATTGGCCTATTTCACAGAAAGCATATGGATATATACTCGGCGATATGGAACCTACAATCAGGGAGTTTATTATCTATACAGTGTGTCTACAGTGAGATAGATATTAACTTAACATATGAACATTGCATACTCACCAAGTGATAATCCCAAAATAACCACCAATAAGATCATCAGGCGACTGCTATCCTGAAAAGTTCTTTCACTCTGAAAATTTTCTCAAGCGAAACTTAACGTGGGAAATTGGAAAGGGCGATATTCTGTGGTTTCTTTGAACAGTGAACGCATATGTTATCATCGAGTATTACTTGAAGTTATCGTTGAAAAAGAGTGCACCAGAATTTTCGAAGTCTCCCATAGTCCTCACTAGCGTTTCGCGAGGAAGGAAAAAAGTCGGGGACGATATTTGCAGATGAGGGACCCCAAAAATGCGACTGCTTGAAAAATGTTCGCGACCAGGATGGTGAGGCCGGAACGGGATCCCAAAAATTCCTCGTTGCGCACCACAACAGTCCTTAATGTTAGTTTAGGACTGTGAACTGCTGAAAATACTTCTACAAATGGAACGCCCCATTCACGAGGGCTTTGATGCACGGAAAATGAAAACTTTTCGTAAAGCATATTTTCCAGTTCGTTTACGCTTTCGAACCCCTCGTCGCACGATGAATTGATGAAATGAATGCATTTCTAATAATTTCTAACCAACTGAACATAATCTGTTTGTGCACATTCCATTAACAAACCTAAAACTTCCGGTCGTGATTATAAACGTTTGGAAATGCAAATCGATGCATTCAACTAAAAGTAATGCAACATTTTATTCATGAAAGGTTATTGTTTTCAAGAACAAACAGCACTGCAGCCGGAAGAGCACAATAAAAGCGAACGAATATATTCATGGTGTCCAGAGTGAATGCGGTTCTCAGATCATCACGAGATTTCAATTCACAAAATCCAGTTGATTATTTAGGTGATGCGTTCTTGAGGCGTCCCAAATACACCATTCATCGCAAATGAAGTTGTTTTTGTTTTATTGTTCTTTG
The DNA here is from genome assembly GCA_035041965.1 of Anisakis pegreffii. Lineage (NCBI taxonomy): Eukaryota > Metazoa > Nematoda > Chromadorea > Rhabditida > Anisakidae > Anisakis > Anisakis pegreffii. The sequence goes on along the minus strand of JAPYMA010001845.1, from coordinate 89,323 downwards.
ACCAATAACACCTGTTTTCTGTATGTGATATCTCTTCTGAAACAACTTCTTCGTCCTGTCTCTTTCACTATTTGTTTATCCGTCTTCATATATCCTCAGATTCATGAATTTTGCTCATGACGATTACAGAACACATATGCACATATTTACACTCCTACAGTATTATATATATATATATATATATATATATATATATATATATATATATATATATATATATATATATATATATATATATATATATATATATATGGAATACATGTATATGTATAATCTGAAAGTTAATGAGCAGTCAAAGAGAATACGTTTCACATTGATCAAATTCGGTCACAATATGAGAATAAAAGTAAATAAATGCTTTATTTGTGAGTATATAATTTGCAGAGTACACATCGAGACGTCAATATGAATAAACGTTGAGTTATGATATGAATATAGTTGGGAATTTGGTTAATCACTCAGCGAAATGCGATTATGCACAATAATACTATCTGATATGCTCGATGTTGTCTAAATACGATAGCAGCAACGTTTTACAATGCTCATTCATTCAAATGTCAATGAATGCTTGCTAACCGGTTAAATGTGATATACCTGTTGTTATTGTTATTACTATTATTAGTTCGCCACCTTCTATATCTATTTTTGTTGTGAATTTCATTACTTCAGTATGCAAACTTTACTAATATGAACTGCTTAAAACCATTTGGGCACTTTTTCTTTCAGAGTATTTCTTGGAAAACTTCAAAACTTTTTTGATTACTGTTTTTACTTGTCTGATCTTCATTCGAATTTTTTTAAAGAATCGTTCCGCATCTAATTCTGAATGTGGAACCAAATGCTCTGAGATCTGCTCTTAAACCATATACATGAACGAACAAGAGTTGACCACTGCAAAGGAGTAGAATGATGGACAGTTGGCATGCCAGTAGTACCTACTTAGACGTTAGCTGCAAAGAATCTGTTTCAACTTAATTCTTCCGATGAGATGCTTATGTTATACTTTACGAGTTCAAAAAAGATAGAAGTCAACTTGACAGAGGCATTGACTGTACACTGATATTTGTTGGGATGTTAATGACCGCACAAATGGGTAAAGATCGACGATGTACCCTCTATTAGTACTTGAAAATAGATGGTTGTTTTTGAATTGATAGCAAACATTCAGCAATGAATTCGGCATGAATGAATAAAATTGAATAAATGCGATTGAGCGGTTGGTAACGAATGCGATACAGAGAATTACGAAATAATGATAGATGCGGCATTAAGCATCAATATCAATAGCCTCTATTATATTCATCTGTCATCCATTATTTATTCATTTCATCAGCAGACTAATTTAAGATGGCTCAACAGAATGTTGGTTCGGTTTGGTAGTGCGATGAAGCATCAATAAAATGCTTTTGTCCTATTGAGAATATTCAACTTCTTTTCACATATATCCTCACTGAGTTTGTCGTTCGGTTGCAGTGAACTGAAACTGAAGACAATACAGCCTAAATTCAACACAATTATATCTATCGGGCATTTCATTTGCATAATGTGTAATATTCGTCGAAAATGTTTCGCTGTCATCAACGGCTCTATATGTAACTGATTTTAAATCATTCAAATGCATGATACCATCAACCTATTTCTGGGTAGTTATAATAATTTCGTTATTTCACGAGCACTTAAATCGTACGTCGCTAAAATAAGTTGCAATCACGCGACAATTGCAATCAGCAGAGAATACCTTGCTTAGGGACCACTCTTGCATAGGAGCCCATTTTTTTAACCAGTTTTTTTTTCAAATCCTCTCTTAACGGTTTCTATTAACTTGAATGGAAACTGGTAAGAAATAGTTACTTCCTAAAGGATCTAAATGAAAATTTTCTGATTGGCTTAGTGCTTACCCTAACTTGGCAATTATCATCAGACACATGCGATTGCTGGCTGAAACTGCACCATCAGTTGCCTTGAACATGCTGCTCTTCAGTATCTGTAAACGTACCTTTGCTGATCATTGATGAGATCTGTGACCATCTCATTTCATATCCAAGTTGTGTATGTAAAATTTAACAGTTGTTTTGTGAAAAAAAAAAGTGCCCAGTTTGTTCATGTGCTCATCAAGTTTTGAAATGGATCACAACCACAGTTGTCAACAATCAACAAATATTGTCATTCCGCCTACTCCAGAGTACTAAAGTGTAAAGCCATCCGATTGCTTCAGTACCATAAACCACCCTTGTGCTGCTCAAACCCTACTGAATTCAAGAAAGGTATTATAAGAAGGTTAGTAATGGTAATGGTAAAAATAGAAAGAGTATGCAGATGGTGATACTGGGTAAACGTTATTGATTATCGCTAGAGCGATGTGAAAGCCGTTTTTGTGCTAATTTGTATTGACATGAGACAATTAAGCAGCTTAAGAATACATTATTGACTTCAATTCCTGTTGCTTTCATTTTTTAAATGGATGGCGTTTTACAGTAATCATAATCGTCATTATTATTGTTGTTATTATTACATCTATTATATTTTTACTAATAGTATTACATTTGCTTGGATGAAATATGTACATTCGTTAAGCATATTATTAACAGACTGAACTACTGAAACGCTTCCTGTATGAAGTTTTTTGGTGTACGTAGCGCTAAGTTATCAAAGAGAAATGATGACCTTCTCACGTACATATAACTCCTGAATGCTTAGCGTTGAGAAGATTGATCGTTTCAGTTTGAATACATACATATAAAATGCTAATAATTGTTGTGAAATAGGAAAATTTAAAAAGTGCAAACAAAGAGATCGTTGTTGAACGCAGATGGCATATTATAACAACTAACCGTTTGTTGCACGAATAACCCTCACTTAGACGATTCTGTCTAGTGTGACTGCTTTTTGATGTCATTTAGATGCACCGAACACCTGACTTACTGTTCTTCGATCCATATTTTGTCTTCATTTACTTGCATATCCATGGAAAGTTTCATTTCATTCCATGACGTCGATTCTATCACTTTCTATTCTTACAACTTGACTTGTTCAATTATTCAATTTGTAAGCAATCCTCTGGATCAGTTGCTCATCCCGCTTCCTCCTGAAACACTCGGGGAGAATATTCTCCAATTGGGATACCCCATATAGACGATTAAATTGATATGATGATTTTGTCGCAATCCTTTTGAGATATGTCTTAGAATGAATAGCTAAAAGATGGTAATAAGATGGAGTGACTTCAACAAAAATTCATCGATTAGTCGTCCAATCGAATATTCTTTAATCTTCATTTACGTTTTCTAATACCACTTCAGTTTTGTTTTTAGAGTTGAGTAAAATTCTTTCAACTCGTCTAAAACATCCATATGTGCTTTAGTACGATCTTTGATTCCCTTATCAATTCACTAGAATCATTTTATTTCAAATTTTTCTTTTTTTTGCCTTTACACGCTAAAAGCGTCTATTTTTCACTATTATTGATTTGCATATTCCAATTTTCTGTTCCATTCAGTCATCCCAATCATAAAGTATCTGTAATACTTTGTATAAATATAGATTAATGAAATGATTCAGTAAATAAATAATTTTAAAAATGCCATTTTCAATACACAATTTTCTTGTTGTCATTTGATTCATTTAGCATCCAAACTTACAAACCACGTATATCCTTAAATGTTAATGATTTTGTCATCTGATCCGTTCATCAAAATTTCCGCAAATTGTAAGTTTAAAATTCGTGTGTACCATCAAATGAGAAATTTAGGAAAGGCTTCATCGGGTAAAGGACACATCATTCAATAACCCATAAATGAATGTAGTAAGAGGGAGTGGCATATAAGTCTGGAAACAAAGAAAGTGATAAACAAAGAAGGAGAGTAGGAAATGTTCATTGACCTTGCTGAATGTTGTTGTTGTTGTTATGAGGTGGGCATATGTGGAAACGTATGTGTTTTGCTTGTAGTTGCACATGATGGAGTTGCATACGGTGACATATCATATCGTCTGCATGATCACTCTACTTGGTTATTTTTTGTTAGTTGATAACGTACAGTTCGTGTAACATATGCTGTGTGTGTGTGTGTGCCACAAGAAATGATTAAAACCTTTGATTATATCTAGCGTAATTTGGATGACTCGTAATTCACGTGCTTCATCTTTTCCGTATCACCAATTGCATTCTTTCGTTTCGTTAATTTCATTCTTCCACCGCCTCTGTACACCACTGGGCAGTCACTGTTTAGTTATTATTTCTCGTTTCATTGAAAACATATTTCGATGTAACTTATAGTCTGAAATTTTTTGATGGTTTCATGCATATCCGTTTGCGAGGTGAGAAACTGAAGCACGAATCCATTGTTCTTAAGGTAAACTTAAGTTGATTTTGGCAGCTGTTGTTGCAACAAAATACTTCTCTCAATGAATTAATGTTCATTTGTTTCGTTAATTTTGTATTATTTTGCGGGTGGTCTCTATCAATTGCTCAGTTCTGTATGCTGAACTGGGAAAAGCACCGGCCACAATTGCACACATTCTCTATAAATGTGCACCTTCAGTTGCTAGTTCGTTCTGAAACTCGATTTTTTTTCTGAGCGGCTGCTGGTTTGTTGGAAACTCAGCTGCATTATGCATTTAGTGCCATATATAAACGATTACAGAGATTAATTGTCCTTCAGTATCCCAAAGAATGTTAATGATATATGCGTTCACCAGTGCTTATTTCTTCCGGTTGCTTTTAGTTGACTAAATTTGCAGATTCCTCACGATTGAACTTTCCCAAATACTCTTTTGTACTAATTTCTTCCGAGAGAAACTTTTCTGCATACTTTGATGTAATGAAAAAGTAATATGCATTATGAGGGTAATGCTCTAGCCAATACGTTTAGTTGTATAGTATCTGAAAAGGTGATGCATTTTCAATCAATGATAATAACCTCCTACACCAAACCGATACAAGCTCTGCAAGTAATGTTAATTAATTATTGAGAAATTCAAGCGAATACCCCATTCAGTCCGAATCAGGATTATTGATTGTTATCTGATTCGCAGTTAAAAGTTTGCCTGATAGTGATGAGTTTACAGAAATGGAATAAAATTGATGGGATGAAAAATTCATGAGAATATTATATTTGCAATGTGGCGAATTCAATTACTTGATCGTTTCAGTCGAGTGAATTGTGGTTGACTAGTATCAGTACATTTTGTCCCATAAAAAACCAGCAGGATTGTAATTGTCAAAAAGAGAAATAATATTCAAAAAAGATATGCAAGAAATGCTTGAGTGCGTTTAGTTTCGGCGTTATCGAGAAAAATTTATTGGATGAGAAGAGCGATGGGTGCATTCATTCGGTTTCACGATAGCGAACACACATATTTGGATGTTCCTCATTGGCCAGCTTGTTTGAATGAATGGTGCTTGATTGTTTAGCATAACTATAGAACATAGCGTTTAGCATAACTAAGGGTGGATTTGAGCGAATAAGGTGAAATCAATCGAAAGTAAACACATCGCTGCATCTTTCTTCGAATATAGCATACGTTAGGAAGTGATCGTTCAGCTAACAATAGGATTGATTCCCCTATTATCAGTTGTGGACCAAATCAGTTCCTTGGGTCTGTTCTATCACAGGGTGGTTTATGTTTGTGTGTCTGCTTGAGAGATGAAACTGTAAGAGCGTTTAAAGCATTAAAATTTGGTGATAACTTGCAAGAGACATGTTTTCACTGCCATGTCGTTGTATTTACTTTGTTCATGTAGCTGTTGTTCGTTATTATTCATGCTCTGTTTTGCTTCCATCCTTCATGTTTTTTATCATGGAAGTTTAATGCGCGAATGAAAAGTCCTATTAATTTTTCAACTGTTGTCTTTTATGAGCCACATATCACTAAACTCGTATAATAATTGACAGCTAAGTGCCCCAGTGCAAAAACCGTCTTATTAGCTTGTCAGGTAAGGTCATCACCAGAACAACAGCTGGTTGCCTACTATAACATAGCTTTCGAACATTTGCAGTGATCAAGCATCTTCGGTTTATTTACAGAATATGGCATCTATTTAGAACGACATTCATTGCTGCAATTCAACATTGTATATGTTCTGATTCCTTAAGTAGTAATTCCCTCATCTCATTTATCAGATCGCAAGGTTTCCGTAATATCGAAATTATTCTATGCTGGATTGATATCTAATCTAATCAACATTCATTGTCCGATCTCAATACTTTGTTTGATTGTTTTTAGTTGACGTTGAACCGTAACCGATCTCGTAACATATTCATTTTTTACTTGATAATTACCTTGCTCATCTCTGTGTCAAAACACCTCGAAAGTTTCATGATCGTAAGAATTCAATCGAAAGTTAAACGTCAAGCAATTTCAGTATCATCGAAATTTGGAAATATGTTGAAGCAATAGTCGTTTGTACTTGAGAATAATCATTCATTTCAGTTTGGTTGAATTTGCAGATTATTATATGCAATTATGGTAAGGTTATTTTTGGTGAGTGTATCAAATTTTATGATGGGAACAGTATAGGTTCATTCAATGAGTTAAAATTTCAAACGATAAAATGTTTTCATTGCCGCTCACTTGTTTGAACTGGGGACAATTTCACAGTGTCGTTGTTAAGACAAAGTTTTCGTTTATTTGCTTTCAGGAACGAATTGCTTGCTGTGTGTATCCTCGCACTGAATATCCAGTATTGTCAGCACCAACACTACAATAACGCTATTTCACTCTGTCAATCCTTCGATTGTCAGTTTTCGTTCTAAGCGCAACGTTGCTGTGTCACGTCACTACTATAATACTTTGATCAAGTAACATTCATTGAGTGAATATTCCAAATAACACATCAGATGAATATGAACACTAGCAAATCGCTGTGCATCTTATTTCAGAATCACAAACCTAACCGAATCCTTCTTGTTTCATTGTCAAACATTTTTGTGTCTTCAGAGCAACAAATGTCCAATTTCTTTATTGATTATGCACTGAAACGTTATCCGTCCAAAATGCGTAATAAAATGTGTACTCACTTCTTTATGAATTTTCATTTGTAGATTTTCAGAGTTCAGTATTTCTGAAAAAATCTGATGGATAGTGAACGTGAGAGATAAATTTCATTATGATGATCGTAGTTTATGTGACAGCCGTTCAACAGTGAATAATTACTAGTTATAATTAGTAGCATGAGTGCCGAAAGCATTCGCTGTTTATGATATTCCGTGAACCGAAATAATCGTTCAGATTGAGGTTGATGTCATTCATCTTTCGAATTATGTTTGCAAATGAGTGCCAGAGGATGGTTGATGCATGCTAAAACATGATAACTTCATACATTTGGAGTGCATTTATTGATGATGCGTTCGTTGAGAAAAGATGAATAATTTGACGCTTGCTCCATATATCAAGTGCAAATTCTTCTCACAAATCCAATCGGATGGATCTACGGCACGAAACATAACGTATTTCCTAACTAACGCTTCATTTCGTAATCGTAAACTCCGTCTCTCTGCCTTCTTCACAGTCTGTTGCCATTCATAAGGAAATCATTGTCTAACGATTACTGTACAGAAGAATTATCTGATGAAAGAAGTCAGTCATTTTGATAGGATTTCGATCAAATCTTATTGTTTCAGTTCTTAAGACCTTCTATTCTTTCTGCTGAGCATGAATACCATTCCCCTCCCCCTTCGTAGACCCCACTCCATCTTACGTAGACTATTCTCCAAAAAAATGTTTAGTGTGTATGTGCGGTTCTGGCAGGCGCGAAAGACCAAACTCCGAAATATAACTGCCGTGTGTTCTCGATTAATAAAAGAACCCAGGGGACCGTAATTTTTCGGAAATACAATTTGTCTAAGGTGGGGAATGATCTACGAAAGAGAGAGAGGTATGGGTTCGTTGAAAGATTCACACTGTGAAAAAGAATGTTGAATACACAAAGAAGGCTACTGATTATGTATTGAGCATTCTGTTTTATTGTCGACTTGATTTGATCAATTAAGAGAACCGTGTCTCTGTTAAAAATGGCAAGTTCGGCCATGAAGGCCATGAAGTTCGGCCGTACAAGTCCGACTCGTACGCAGAGTTTTTCAAGGCTGATCAAAAGCAGTTCACAGTACGGAATAAACCTCAGCCAAGTTTGAGGAAAACGTCTGCCTGATTTCGGAGTGAGCCTCAGCTCAAGCCCATGGTAAGACTCAACCTCAGCTCCATAAAAATAGCGACCATTCATATTGCAAATTATTTAGAATAGTTTTCAAGAACAGTCGCCGATGTTTGAAGAGATACGGTTTATATGCAAATACACACGCATCTTAATCGTCATACCGTTCTGTCGTCTTGAATCAATGCTTGCAAAATCCCGGGCTTGAAAAACGATTATAAACTGAAGGCAAAGCAACGTGATGACGAAAGACGAAGCAACAGTGATGACATTAAGGCATGTTTATGAAATTTTTGTCACGAAAATGCCTTCTCTGAAAAATCAAGTCCGATGTGGTGTGCATCGATTTATCCATTTATTTCCACTTAGGTAATGGACAAATATCACTGAGTACGAATGAACGAGGAATGACTGATGTGTAATTTAAGACGAGTCTATTATCAAAATTATCCAAAATGCTATGTTTGATCAAATACTGGGATTTTTTGGAATATAAGTTGCGGGATCGGGATTGAAAGTTCGGAATTCCCCTTGCAAACTACTCTGAACAAATGATCCTCCCTTTCCGAAAGTATTGGGATGCATCCATTCCTTTCCTCTCTTAATGCATACCGTCCCCTTTGTTGAGCATATCGTCCTCCCTCAAAAAAAAAACGAGTTTCCTCCACCCAGGCTTCAGATTCATGGATAAACCTGAGAATTTCCGCCAAAAGTGAGTTTTAAGGAGTTTTCGAAACTGATTTCAACGAGCGTATAGTCAGCTGCCGATTTGATTATTCAGTATTAATTTGTCAGGTTTTGAAAAATTTTCAGCAACTTCTTTTCCATGGTGAAAAGTTTAGAAAAATCTCCATCTCCGCTTTTGAAGAAGCACTCAACATGAATGGGCCCATTCTTCAAAAATATGTTAAAATTTCACCCCTTAAGTTATTAACAAAGAAACAATGGTAGATATGTTTAGAAATAGATGTATGTTCATTTACATATGCACAGATACGACCAAAACATACATCGTAATCATGAGTCGTTTTCTGAAACAAAACGGAGCATTTCCCGTTGCTAAGCGAGTTGACTGCACGAATCGATACACATCTAATAAAAGAAACGCCTGCCTTCAGTTCTGCTCGATTTCATGGTTGTTGTTATCAACTTTGTAACTGCATGTTTTTTGTGAGAAAACTGAAGAATATCATGCTTAAAATGAATGGGATGACAATTTTCATGGCTTCCCGTCATTCTCATTCAATTTTTAACCAATATAAAACGTTCAATTCAAAATGAATGAGCGTGAATAAGCAGCAATAAATGAGCCAGATTACTGTTGCTATGAACGAGCGTTTGAGAAGATAGTTAGTTTGAACAGAGAAAGATAGTGAACGGACTGTCGGTTTGCTAATGACTTAATATGCGAAGAATATTACGTAGTCAAAATTGAAATGCAATAGACTAATGAACGGAAGCATGTGAATGGCAAAGCATGTGGAACTCAACTATATGTGATTGGCCTGTTTTGCACGTTATGACTATGAATTATAAATGCGATGTTGTTGTTTCATGATGAAACGACCAGATCCCGTCAACAATTTCATAATAACTTCATCCACATGCATTCTATCTTCACGGGCACCTTGCAGCTACTCACTGTTGATTTATGATGTTCGGATTATCGATTATGGCAAATTCGTTGACAGTTCTTAGGAATAATATAATTTTGGAACAAAGTATTAGCGTGTGGTACTGGTGATCTTTCTGTTCCACACTTTTGACAAACTCTTCTGTCTTGTCATAGTTCTGTTCTTCGCGTCTTTCTTTGTAGAACTGTTCTGTTCTATTTTTTGGAAAAGAACAGAAATAAAAGTCTGACTCAAATAGGAACATCACAAGGTAGTACACATAAAACGACGCCCTAATCTAGCCAGCGCGTTTCCGATCGTACCTTTCGAAGTGTTTCAACGCTTGAATAAAAATTTTTTGAATAAGTTCATATCGAACCTTAACTTACCATTTTTCATTCATTTGATCTGCAGTGTGATAAAACCAGATATTGTCCCTTATCAGTTACACATGAACGCTCGAGAATGGTCCCTCAATTCATATCTGTTCGTGATGGTTAGCGAAAACAAATTCTATGTACAACCTCGTAGTAAGCTCTCTTATTTGAACAGCCTTCTTGTGTATTTGCATGCTACTGCAATGCGATTCAGCTTCTGTTTTGTTGATCAAAAATTGATTCCTTTGAGTATTTTATTAAGTGTTGTTGAATACAAAATGATGAGCACTTAAAAACGAGAACAATTGCTTAATCTTATTCAACAGCTTCTCCAGTTTATCTTCATTCATATTTCCAAGCTAATTCGAATAGATTTTCGTGCAAATTTAACGGTTCATCTTTAACAGCATCTACCATTTTACAGCGATTTCTCATTGTTGATTCAGAGAGTATAATATCTTATGAAGCACATATCGTGATACTGTACATATATAAACATGCGTATGTTCTTTCGCTGCCAACAACTAATATACTTCAAGTTCGATTTGAATAGTTTTGTTTTGATGCAAAGAACATCCAGTGGAATATTTGGTTCAGACTTCCGCTCTGAAATATTTAAAGTTAACATCTTTTGTGGCTAGCATCGTTTGCGCATTTGTAATAATCGATTAATTCTGTTGACTCATCAGTTGAAAGTCGTTTATGGAAATGAGAAGAACAATCACAGGAAAAATAACTGGTAGGAAGGAAAGCAATGGGCGTTGAGTTTTTGTGATGAAGAAAAGAGAAACGGTTGATGAGATAGATGGCGAATACGATTTTATGAGGGATGCTTCAATTAAGGGCTGATGTATGCGGTATCAAGGGAATGGTCGCATCATCTTGTGTACGCAGCATCTGAATGAGATATACGGCTTTCAGTTGAAGTTTAGTTATTTCAACAGCATTCTTCATTCATTTCAATTGTCGCATTCATATCCACACTATATATCTCTGTATCCGTTTTAAGGCCAACTTACAACACCCAAGCAACGAATCGATTTTTTGAATAATCATTATTCGACTCCACTCACTCATTGCTAATAGCATGTTTTGTTATTTGCGCACATTATTCTCTCACAATCTAAACAACAACTTCTGCTTTACTCGCTTAAATGTCACACCCAATTCCACGTTATTCGAATATCTCTTCTCCTATTCTTTTCGTATTAGTCAGTCCCATTAACTTTGATTTCGGTTAGGCTGATGACTAACCTAATGTCGCTTTGTGATTCTCAACTGTTGAATATTATTACAAATTCATGACTCAGCAGAACTCAGATCCAATGAGTTGGTCGCTTAAGATCAACCGATTTTTGCGTGTGAGGGACAAATTCATTCATTTCACGCGATCAACAGTGAAGCGAAACACTGGCTGAACGAGTAATCATCTGAGCTTGAGATAATTTGATAATAGGGAGCACGGAAAAAGTCTCAAGATGATGGATTGCTGTTTATCATTCATAGCGGGATTGGATGCATGTTGATTGCTTGAAAGACGTAGCAGCAACGACGAACTGCATTAATTCCGAGCCTTATTGCTATCTTCAGCTGCTGATACTTCAGCATCCTAAAATTCAATGATGATACCTTAAGCGATCGAAACATCTGTCATCAAAGTGCGTTATTATCAGAAACGTTGCATGTGACTTTCTATGCTCAATGAATATTTAAACTGAAGTGTTTCGAAGTATGATTATTCATTATTGCGAATCGTCATAAATCGCATGGCTCTTAGGCTAACATTATTCAAGATACGTTAATGGATTCGCATTCTATTGTCAAGAGTGCGTGCAGTGTTGGAAGAGTATACTTGATTGCCATGCATTTTAATTGGTGTTTTTTTTTACTTCTTTTTAACTTCTTCTTCTAATAGCTTATAAAATGGTCTACCATATCCATGCAGTTGTCCATCAAGCAATTATTTAGTCGCTGTTTTGATCCGCATCTTATCTCAGTTACTGTTTCTGAAGCAAGTTTTGAGTTGCAGTGTCTTACTCAAAGAATATTTCATGAGATGATTTTTAAATGAGCACTTCATTGAATGCCAATTCGTACTGATAGAAATGAACGTACAACTTCATTCCGAAAATTTTGACAGAATCTAGAAGTATGCATCATTTGGGAACAGTGGACCGAGTTGAGAAATGTTTATCAACGTATTTGATATTGATGTTATGGGAGTTGTTTTGGTTTGAAAACGGAGGTTGTTGTTGGTCAACCACTGAGCGTGTTGTTTACCATCATGTCGTGAAAGACAGAATCTGATTAAACACAACATCCATATTTATGTGTGTGTGTGTAGATGTAAATACTTTACGTTTGTTGAATGATTATGCGTTAATCACACTTTATCCTTTTCACTAGAAACAACATATTATATCTTCATCCCACACCCCGATCCATTAACCAAGACAAATTATTGACCATTGATCGCTCGCTTTCATTCACTTTAATGTGTTTGCAAATTATTATGCTATACTTAACTTTATCAAATCATTTATCTATTTAAACGGTACCAATCAAATGAATGGATGTGCTCTAAGATTCTTTTTTTTTCAGAGAAGTGAATATTAGGAAATATGAAAGCCTGTTTTGATTAGTGATCTTCAAATGGTTTTATCTAAACATTTTGTTATAAAGACGCAATTGAATATTCGCACACCATCAGTTTGCCGGGCAGAAACTTGACTGTTCCCATGCTAGATATACTGCTTTTTGGAACGTATTGTTCACTGTAATATTGTATTTCTTCAGTGTTTTGATTTCACTGAAAAAGCGTCGAGGAAGAATTATTGTAAAGTTTCCCATTGGCGGACCAATCAAATAAGAATGGAACGAGACAAATTAACACTTACTATAGCTGGTTAAAATGGATTATTGAACAGCTATTTTCTTGATCAGTGCCTAATGCATTGTTTACTGATTTTGGTGAAATTTAATACACATTGAGACTAGTATTAATTCTGAGGAATGACAATCGTAAGACTGGCTGACGATCAAACGAAATGTAATAAATGTTACAGGTAAGTGTTTCTTCAACAAGCTTGTCGTCTGAGTGCTGTTTCAATAAGCTTTATTATACCAGTGCATTGTTGTCGTTCTCGTACGAACGACAATAATAAGTAGTATGTTAGTTGTTACACAAACGATGTTAATGATTTGTGGCACGCATCTAAATTATCAGAGATCATCGTGAATGAATTTCATTCATACATATACATATTCCCCTAGATTACATCCTCTTATATTATTTGATTGTTTTCGTGATTGATATCGGCTAATCATCATGTGTAAAGTTAATCGCACACTCAGCTGGGACCGAGAGTTTGGTCCTAGGTCAGAGTTGATCGTTAATCTAACAACAATTATCAGCTACCTCAAGACGTTCAAGCTTCTGTGTTAAGCATGTCTTGACAAGAATTGCTCATAAATAATATCTTCACAAAAGTGAAGCCCCACTTACAAACAGTTCGTTTCAACATTTGGCTGTAAACTAAAATACCGTTTTTAATTGTAATCAATGGAAATAAATTAATTCTTTGTAGCCGGCCTCATTTCTTCTGTTGTGACTTTTCATCTACCACTAACTGTTTCTACAGTTTGTGATAGATAGAAAAGTGAGAACAGGATGCTTGAGTGGGATTAAAGAAGTCATCTTTGAAATCCGTAGTGACTTGCTGATTTGTTATCATGAGGACCAGTTTGATGAAACCTAGTTGATAACCAGTTTCAGCTCCGAATTCATTAGAAACGAAACAACCTCTTCACTCTCACTGTATAGTTCTCAAATACCCCTTCAAGAACATAGTTCCATCCCATTCGACTAGAACAGCACCAATTTAGTAACCAAAATCAAGAAAGATATTGTATCGAAATTCAAAAATGACTGCAACACTTGACGAATGCTATTCAGTATGTCGAAGGCTGCCAAGAGACGTTCGAAATCCTATCGTAATTTTCTCTCTTACATCTGATTTTGCTTGAGAGCATGATGAAAAATTCCATAGCTTCGAACAGAAGTGCTCCCAAACCGAAGCAAAAATCATAAATCAAGATTCTTCAGGGAATATCGGGGAACCCTCCCCGATTCCCCGACTTGCTTCGAGCCAACTGCATTTTCGGGGTTGCAGATTGCGAAATTTCGTCGCCGACATTCTTTTTCTGTCCCCGCAACACACCATTTAACATTTTCAACTGAACTCGAATAATTCACAAATAACATAAGTTCAGTGAGCGCTTAAGAGCTTCGAATAAGTTCAGAGCTTTGGTCTGCATTTTTAGAAGGCGTAGGAAAAAAACTATAAATATTCATATCGTTGTGGTAAAATTGCCTCAGTTTAAACGCTGATATGTCATTTGTTATTATTTCCAAACAGTGTTGTCGAGGAGTTTTGGCAGCTCTAAACGAGCTTTTCTTTTTAATTCTCCGTCTTACGTCCCACATCGGCGATTACCTATACTTACTTCGATTACTTACCCACTTAATTAAACCAAATGAGATCGGTTTGTTTTGAATTCCATTCTACAATCATTGATGAATATCGTTTTAAAATTTGACCGAAACTCGTTTCATCCAGAGTAAATGTCGGATTGGGACTTTGAAATAGTAAATTTAGATGAGCTAATTGGAAGTTGGATCAGGATCAAACAAATTCACTGCTTATGTAGTTTTTGAATAGTTGATTCACATTTTGATTAAACGAAGGTGAACTGAATTCACCGTTTTTGAATTAATTTCGACCGACGAACATCTGTGGTGCTCAAATAGCATTTGATTAATAATTGCGAAAGGAAACTTGGTAATGAGGATTTAAATTTCGTGGATCATTAAAGTTTCATTCAAACGTATCCTTTGAATGCCGTGTACGTAAAAATTACCTAAAATGATTTTAATTTCACCGAAATTGCTTAGTTTTTAGTTCCATAAATAGGAATGCACATTCTCATGCTGAGCACTTAACTCAATTTTGCATGTTTCCAATTAAAGTATTACCAGTTTCATCTTGATTCTCTGTCCATCTACAAATTTTTGATGATCTCTGCTCCTTTGAAGAATGTTTTCATAATCACGCTCAGCAGTCTTCTTATGATAACCATGCAATTTCTGTCGTGGAATATCTACATTTCGCTTCTTCTTTCAAAGTTGGTCAGATTCAAGCTCGTTTGCATGCGCTCAGTGAATTGATTTTTTCGCATTTACTCTTAAAGTTGCGCGCAACGATTGGCTGTTGCTGAGTTGATGAGTCTCAATTCCGTGTGTGCGCTCATTGTTTCAAAACGATTCTTTAACAAACACAATTTGATAGAATTGTCTCAGTTGAATTCATTGTTCGCTTAAACAAACGTCGTGAATAGTAGTAATTTATAAATGAACGAAACGTCGTCCTAGTCTTTAGCTCTTCCGAATCAGCAAACCGACGATCGTCAGTGAATTGTTCCAAATTTTTGAAGTCATTTGCGCTGACCTGTGATCGAACCGAATTGCGAGATTTGTACATGAAATGCATCAGTTCTTGAAATTGTGACTTTTTCATTCGTTTATCGCTCTTTACTTCGATTTATGATTACAGCTGATCAACTGGGTCACTGAAACGTGAAAAACATTATCGTCGTGTAATATTTCGGGAGGAACATCTAATCGTAAGTGAGTTGCAGAGAGGCATAATTGAGTATGAAGAATCAACGTGAGTTTTCGTGTTAGAATTTTGAAACGAATCAGTGAACTGTAACGATTTCTGGCATATTTTTGTTCAGAAATTCGAACTACTCAGTAACAAACAAAAACACTTCGTTCAAACACAAAATAATTCATTGGTATCTTGAAAATACGATATAATCACAGTGCAGTTTTTTTTTGTAGAAATTGAGTGATTATGCTATAATCACATCGATCTATTCCAAACGTTCGTGTATGGAAATGACGATGAAATGTAATGTTTTCTTAAGCCATCGTCTATTTTTCTAGTCATCGATTGTGGTGCATCCTTTTGTTTCTGTGTCTGAAAATACAATGAGTATTTTTTATTGGTCGTTCTAATGAAGAATGCATCAAACGATTCGAGTGTGACTACGGTGGTGCAGCTCGATGATTGGTAGCTTGTTGTTTTTGGTGAGCAGCATTTTAATTAGTACTTCGTCTTTTTCAAATGGATTTGTTCCTCTCTAGCTGTTCATTTATTTTGTAAAGGTGGTATGTTTATTCGGATGACGAGCCTCTGAGGGAATGTTGAAATGAATGAATTTAATCTTGCGATTCTTCATCAGTCGTATGCGTTTACATTTTCGGCATGAGTTTATGCGAAAATTAGTTAAATACGTCGTAGTGAAATTGAATGAAATTTTGTTATGCTTCATATAACATTTAATCTATGGAATATCATCATCATTATATGATTGAATACCATAAAAATGTGTACATACACAAACTGACGCAGATGACATGCGTCCTGAATGCGACAAATTGTCGATTCTCTTTGCTAACCGTACTTCATCACAGCATTTGATCGTCTCCACATTTTATGCAGTATTGCTATGCAGCTGCATTGTTAAGTCCTTAATCACCCAATATTCTCATATATTCATTCATAAATGTTTCATATTTCCTTCTTATATGTAAATATAAATAAACAGATATATACATATAGTATAAATGAACAACTTGGATGCATTGAAATGGAGGGCAACTATCAGTTGCGGGTAGTGATGGCATGCAAGTGACGATTGCTTGGAAAATTGTCGGAAATTGAAAATGTCAATTCGGTATGTTTCGATTCAACCGTTCCGACAGTCGATTGGAATTCCGTCCGTCGGAATATTGAAATGTGAATTCGGGCAGATTGCGATCGACTAAAATTTCGCTTGGATACTATCACCAGCATAAGATTTGGACCGAACTTCGGAATTAGCTGCAGAGCGTGCATTCGTTTTTTGTCGTTTCGCCTTGCGAAACAATGGTTTATTGATGGCTTGAAAAGTGCAGTCTGTCTTAGCACGCTACTAAAACCGGTCTTACAAAGTTAGGTTTATTAATAATACTCGCAGGAACATCATTATCTGAAATAATTATCACTGGCGATGTTATTGTGCACCATAGCCGTGGTATCAATCCAATTTCATGATCACGCCAATCGTCATTATGACCAGAGTCTACTGCCCTTCACATCCACATTTGACACGCAATTATGCACATTTTTGGCCAGCTCCAATGTCTCTTTCCAATTCTCGGTCGTCGCTTTGTGCACCTCTTTGTCTATTTGTTACTGTTCATCAGCGCTACTTTCCTTACCCACTTAATTCTGTTTTCCCGCACACATTTTACAGAAACCCTCAACCATCACTGATGTTATCATCTTTACCTCAGTTTACCACATGAATTCAACCGAACGCTTATCTGTCGGTGTCTGTAACCTGAGTAAATCTCTGTCAAAAAGTATCAACCTATGAACCGCCGAAACGCTAGTAAATACGGGTTTCATGGAAGTAGACAACATGGTGGTCTTAATTTCATTCATTAGGATGATGTTACTCTTCTTGTTTTAACGAAATAAAATACTAACTTTTGTTTTGCCGGTGCGCTTAGGCCAGTGGCCAGCATCGCAATAGTCGTAATATGCATAATGATACCAAGTTTATCATCGAAAAACCCCTTTGCTCGTTAAGCTCTTCGTGCTGAGAGGAAAAGTTCTGGATAGCTGCATACTTGAATTCATGTAAATGTTTATGTGTCTGTTTATACACGTTTTGAACAATTTTGGGCCGCTGAAATGGGCGAAACTTTGGTTTTAACGTATTTTAAGCCTTTCGGTAAATTCCGAGAAATTGCCGAATTTCGGTGAATTCCGGAAGCTTTGAGTTCGATTCCGATCGTCGGAATGTTAAAATGAAAATTCAGTGGGATTCTAACCGAACCATTTCGACAGTCGGAATGATGAAAAGGTAGGTCGATCGGATTCCAACTGACATGAAATTTCGCTTGAATAGCATCAAGTAGTTGGATGTGATTTTGTATTTGATGGAACAGATGAATGAAATTATGCTGAATGAATTCTAATCATGAAAGTTTGAATTAATTCGTAATTGTCACAAAGATCAGAAAAACAATCGAACGATACTTGTGAAGGTTTTGTTGTTATTGTTGTTATTATTTGTTTGATTGTTGTGGTGGAAACGAATTGAGATTTGGTTTGTTATGGTATTGTGTATAATTTAACTCGGAGAATAAACCAGCCATTTCACATCTGATCATCCAAATCTTGATATTCATCCGTTAGCGTTTCACTAACAACAACTTATTGAAGTCACAGAACAAAACGTTTGCTTTGTTGGTTGTAATCAAACGCTTATTGCTTGTCTGCTTCTCGCTTGGCCATTGCTGCTGGCTGCCCTTGTTGCTTACCTTGAGACGTTTTGTTGGTTCGTTAGGTGGTTGGTAGCACGTCGAGTCGATTGAGTTATCGACGACATTTTATCGATCAATGTCTGCGAATACAACCACACTGAGCTTGGATTGGCTCATATCGTGCAGAAAAATGAAAACGATGCGAATTCTTTTACTGCTTCAAATATAAATATTTTTTGCTGTTGTTTTTCGTTGAATTTTTCTGTTGTTCTCTCATCACCATCATAACATGAAGTAGTGATATGAGAGGATTGAATGGAAGCAATTGATGGACATTGGCAATTTTAATGATTCGTTGAACTTGTGAAGCATCAGACATAAATTTAACAAGTATTGAAAAATTTTGAATCCGATGTTTGCTTATATGATATCAGCCAGCTTTAAAAATTCGGAATAATAGCTTCAATTTCAGCCGTTTGTGAATTCAAATGATTCGAATTCATACATTTCAGTGAGCATACGAGAAGGGTTTGCTTTCGTGAGCCCTACATAGGAACATTTTCATTTAATCGTTCCCTTTGTCTTCTTATTTTTATTAATCTGAAAAATTAATGATTTTCATGACAAGTGCTATTCGAAAGTTCATCAATATGTTTGTGAACTCTTAGAGATGCTCGATTTCTTAAGAATGTTAATATTAATGTGTGGAGTATCAGTATTAATGAGATTGGATTAATGAATTAATATTAAAGAATGTTGAGTATTAGTGTAACAATTCAAGAAACATCCAAGTGCATTTCAGTTTTCTAATCAGTCATTTTTCTGTACTCAATCTTTATTGCGCTATTTCTGTGCGCATTCACGATTACATTTTCTCTGTACGGTTAGTTTTTGCCATCAAAATGAATTGCTGTATCGTAAAGTCAGATTGTGGAACGTTTTGCAGTACAGTGGCAGAATTCGGTTTGATGTTTGATCCTTATTCAGCAAATGCAACAGGCATGGTTCTTTTGCTGCTGCTCAAAAAGTACATCGCAAAGCGACGAATGAATTGAACATTCAGCCTTGTCCAACAGAGATGTCTTGAAAGCGCTTTGATATGCCTTGGAAAGGTCTGAAATTTGATGAGTCTCTTAGAAAGCTATCCCTTAGAATTATCGGAGTGCAGCAGAAATACAAGGTGTCTACAACTAATCGCTGAATCTTTTTTCACTTTTGAATCGTTACCATTTATAAGTTAATGCATTGAATGACGCTTAGCAACGGAACATAACTTTTTTATTTATTATATCGATGACACTAATTTCGAAGTTGCAATTCGTATTTGTTCGTCATAAACAGTTGTTCTTGTAAGTTGCTCTCTTCTGATTTTCACTATCAATCTGCATTCTTATCGATTCAAGGTCATGATCAATTTGCCTTTCATTACTGCCATACGAAATACTGCTTATCTGTAGAGACACCAGCATTCTTTCAAACTGTGCTATACTTCAAATTTGTGCGTCTTATTTTCTTTTGTGATCTTTAATACCAATATAGTCTTAATTTCAGTGAGTGACATGTTGCTGAATTTATTCTCAAAGATTTTTCGTGTGATATGTAATGCTATCCGATCGGTGTTGCACATTTTGAGCGTATAATACGAATTTGCTTGGCGTATGCAGATTATTCCTTATATTGAAACCAGTAATTTTAGCTGTGCAGTAAGTATCGTGTCGCGTAAGCAGAAGTTGTTGAAAATTATAAGGCGTCCAATGAAAGGATTTTCGAAAAATGACTTTCGGCAGTATTTTTGGTATGATTCAACTTTTAAACTATTAGAAATCTGATAGTAGAAGTTTCTTGGTTGAAGTGATCTGTAGAAATGAGGTTCAATATACTTTTCGGAATTTGGATCAATCTTCCATCCCTGCGCAAAATCCCCTGCGAGGGCACGAGTCATCAAGACAAGTCACAAGGGAATCCCTCCCCCTCGCGGAAGCCAACCATCCCTCTCGAAAAATCTTCCGCACCAGCAAAGGCCCTCCTCGTAAGTTGCAGGTAAGGAAAGTAACGGTAATTCATTGTCATAAACCATTTATTTATCATGAAAAACGACGTCAGTATGCAATAATGTTCAAACTACGGAGCCAAAAAAATTTTTTGGTTCCATCACAACAACGGTCAGTAGCCGAAATCGAGACTCACACGGTAAAGGTTTTTCCGTGGGCGAAAGCGAAGCGAAACGAAATTCGGAGCCAAGGACTTTGCCGCAGCCGAAAATTTGGAGGATGTAGAATTAAAGTTGAAGCTTGAGCCAACATTTTAGAACTTCTGAGCTGGAGACAAATTTTCTAGCAAAGTTGAGCCAGAGCTAGGTCTGGCGCCAAAGTTTCGGAACTGCTGGGCCGGAACAGAGCCAAAATTTTCAAATTTGTTCATCACTGAGCATCTTCCTTAAAACGATAACACCAATGATGAAGAAAGAGAAGAACAACTGTTGTACCAATAAACACAATATAAAGTTAATTCCAATTGTCTAAACCGCACAATGAGCACTGACTACTCCAAGGCGTGGGTCACAGTGACGATGCAATTGTCAAATTTCTTGTCCTCTCATAGTAATCCTCTGACGGACAAAAATCTGATTGCTTTATTGCAACAACCCAAAGTTTATAACAGACTGCGTTACCATGATCGAAAAACGCTTAAAAAGCGTCAAAACATTGTATAACTCAAGGTACAAACAAAATGTGAGCACTGTGAGGTGGCTTCAAAATCCCTAGACCTCATGGGGGATTCTACTTGAATAGTCCCCTCCGCAGGGACTGAAAATTCCCTGGCATTCGCGGGGGAAAAGATTTATCAGAAATCGTCACAAGGCATCCCTCCACGGTATATGCCGCTTTCGAACATTAGTTTGATACCAAAACCCAGATTAGAAGGTTGTACAGAGTCCTGGCTGTATATATATATATATATATATATATATATATATATATATATATATATATATATATATATGATCAATGTTTTTGAATTTGTTGATGTAAGAATTTGATTCGAAACTGAGAAATTGGGACATGTTATCCCAGAAGACGTATGAGTGAATGAGAAATTCAGTCTGCAAATTCCAGTGGAACGTCAGTGTATTAGTATAAATCAATATTTCGCAATCCAACTATAAAAAAGTAAAATTTATTACCTATTGAATTCAGAGGTAGTGAATGTGGATGGAAAGGATCAATACGGAATAACTATAAGGCACAAAGAGATATGAATTTCAAGCTTGAGATTAACTAGCGTACTGGAACAATTTGAAAGGAACTGATGGGTGAATTAAAGCTCCATCTAGTTTATGAATAGAACAGAACGATAAATATTATAACGGTCAAATTTGTGCTTTTAAACATCGCTGGTGTCAGCTTGTCGCAGAAATTGATCACATACTGATTGTGATGATGATGGCAAAATTTAATTTGCAACAATTTTTCTGTGAGGTTATCGCTCAGTGTCCATGTTTTCTATGAAAATTGTTTTTTAAACAAGCCGCACAATTAATCTTGAATAATTAATGATAAAACTTGAGTTCTTCTCCCTTTTATGACTTTAATTTGCAATATATTTGTTGTCGAAAACCGATTTGGATGGTTAGGACGTGATGCTAAAAACTGTGTTGCATGACAATGCACGAATGCACATCATCATAGCAAAAAAACATCTCGTTCAGGACGAGACGGGACGAACGAACGATGTTGCCATCTTATCCATTGTCACTCGTTCGCTCATTCACTTTTCCTTTCTTCATTCATTCTAATTGAAGCCTCTTTTTTACCCAGTGCTCACAAGATCGACTAATGTCCGCTTAAATCTAACCACCTAACAACCAATGATTCATTCCATTGATGAAACGCTTCACTAAGTTTCTCTCTTTTACCAGCTTTCTAGAATAGTAAATTTCCATTTGTTTTCTTCGCTTCCCAAAGGGATTTTTGAAATCTTACCAAATTGGCTTTCAATGTTTTTCTCATTTTTCATTTTGCGTTTTCAGTGCACTTCACAACTAATATCATAAATTGCTTCTTCTCTTTGGTTTATTTCACCATTGTTCATATTATTTCAGCTATTTGCTCTCATGGTCTTTCATTCAAATTGTTTTGTTTCTATCAGTTCGAATTCGCTCGTATTATTTTTCAGTTCGTTCGTCTCATGATAAAAGTTCTCTTCGTTTACTGAATTATCAACGCAACTTTGAGTGAGATTCGATCGCACCTATATCTTTATGCGTGAATTTCAGGGATTTTTCTTCATGAAAAGTTCATGAAGAGATATTTTCTGTTTATGAATCTGAGCAACTCTAATCTTTGCGAAAAAGAAAACACTAAACCGAATCGTTCATCGCGCGATGTTTCCAAGGATTTCCAACGCTATCTGTTAATTGCTGTACAATAAAACAAATATACATCTGAAATACAATATAGATCTGCATCTGAAAATATTACGTTCGAGTGGATTAATCACCGAATGATAACGATCATTAATTTGCACACATTTATTGCAATCAGTTAAAATTTAGTATCGGATTGATTATGAAATGTGTATGCATGTTTTCGGGGTACTGAAGGAATTAAGCAGTATTCTTTGAATTATGATCATAGATGAAAGTTTGTTTGTTAGATCGAATATAGAACACTGCTAAGGAGTGGTAAAACTGGCGGATACCTGATTTTTGATGTTGGTATTTTATTACTTTCTGTTGTGGTGGAACTCATACATTTTCAATGAATACATTTTATGAATGTATGAATTTGTTCATGCATTAGAGAACATTCTGCTCACGAAGTTTGATTATCATCTGTGAAAGTTATTTCAGTGAATAGCACAACTTATTTGGGCAAGGCGTTTCGGTGAGCAATTGAGTGTCTGTTGAAATGTTTGTTGTTTCCATTTCTACTAAATTACTCGGGTCTGATGAACAGCTACAAGAAAGATTCTTTCACTCGGTCAAATTTCCTGAAAGTTAATCTGTTGGCTGAGAATACGATGATTTATAGAACATCCAATCCCTTCAGTAGGATAGCATTATTAAGGCAGTAATCGGAAAATCCCTTCTGCAAACGGAACTGAATTTGAGGGCTAGCAATCTTCTGATGCTGAATGCGTTTTGATGAGAAATGAATGTAATGGAATTTATATTCAGTATAATTTGATCGTATTTATATTCAGTATTTGATTAAGTTGATGAAAATTCAAAAAACTTCCCGATGAATTTCAATTCGTGAAATGAACCAGACCGTTGAGCAATTTCACGTTCAATTAAGTGAGAATGCTGAAAAGCAATTTCATTAAATCGGAAAATGGTTGGGTGCAGCTCAGTGGTAAATAGACATCCAAGCAATTGTTTTTGTTGACTTGCTTAATTTTAAAATTTGTTGGGCGTGGACCATGCATTGTTCCTCTCTCAGTCTTTCAATTGAATTCTCTTTTTTTCTTGAAAATCAGAGAATTCATTACACCAACTCATGTTTATTCGCAACAACAACTTAAGATGGCTTGTCAACGTGATATTATTCTTGTCTTATTCATACGATCGTGAGCAATATGAAATGTTCACATATGAAATCTTACCCAACGGTTACAATTCGTATTCTATGATCGATCTCTTATCAATCAGCTGTTTTCACTAGACAAAAACAACAACTGACACCACAGCGTTTGGTTCTACTCATTCACTGTGAAATAAATCCTCGTGATTGTTGAATCATAATTGTGATGATTATGAGAGTGATGATCATTTGCTTTCTACTCTAGTGATAAATCTAGCGACTTTAAGCTTTTGGAAGATTGTGTTTGGAATGGTAGTCAAGAAAATGAGAGGATTATTGCCGTTTCCTTATGCAACAAACGCGAAGATTTACGAACCGAATGAATGAAACGATCGTTCTAACTGAGATTTTCATTGAAAAATTAATTTTGAGGATGATCTCAGTCACAGCTTTACTACTGCTTTATCTATCTGTGACGGCTCTTTGTCAACAACGGCACAAGGATAAGGACGATGCTTATGTGGATTTGATCGCACTTAATTTAATCACCGAAGGGTGTAGTGCTGACTCATATTATGGTTACGGTATTGTTGATGGCAGCCTCGAGAAATGTGACAAGTATGAAGAAGCGAAAAGCGGTGGTGGTGAGGTCAGTGCTGAGTACGAAGAGATCAAATGTCGAACGCTGCGAGGTTGTTCATTTGTTTTATTTGAAAGTTTTGGGTATATTTTCGTATTATGTGAGTCGATAACCTTCTGTTAAAGTATTCTGAAGGATTCAGCTGTTTTTCTCAACTGATAGTCTAAGGCTCCTTTATATAGCGCATGTCGTGACAGACACTGCTAAGCAGATACCCGAGCAGTGTTCATGTTGAACGATTTTATATTGCTCATTTCATACTTCATTACATTTTGAGACGGCATATAGCCATTATCTTGTTATGTTTCCAATCAAGATGTGGCAAGCACTCGACTAATCAGTCGGAAAGTAATTGTTCAGGTTCGGATACTGCAAAATATATGTCTTGAATGAATACGTGCAATTAACCGTTTGTAAAAAAATGGTCTTTAGTGCATGGTCGTATGGTGGATGGCAAGTGTGAATGTAAGTCCGGTTGGAAAGGACCTTATTGTAACGAATACAACGGATGTCCTGCCGGCTTCTCTCTTTACAACAGCGTGTTGGATCTTATTTACTACTACTTCTTAGTATTTTCTGAACGTTCATGTTTGACTTTCACAAAAACAGTATTCGTTGTTTGCAAAACGTTTACTGTAACGTGTACTGTAACGTTTACGGATTGTATGCCCATGACATTTACGGATATTATAGAATTGGGTCGGTGGCCCTCTAATTTTAGTTGGTGTCATCGATGACTAAATTTTGGCCATTGATTCAAACCGAAAAAGACTAGCTTTCAGTAGCCAACGGCAGAAACCGAAAGCGGTTGATGGATCAATGATCCCCGGAAAAATCTATCGATTCCCAACTTTAATTCATCGGTTTTCTCATTTCATGCCGTAACCTTTTTCTAACCCATTCCAACTGGTTTAAAAACCTTGTTCATCCGAATTTATCACTTACGCGGAGCTCATCACCAAAACGTTGCTTATCTTGTCGCTGTTTCGTGATCTGGATCTGCTGTGGTTGAAGATATTTTCTTTGTCGTGAAGGATTGATAAATTTGAGCATTAATTTAGTTGTACTCCAAATGCATGTCAACATAATGGAACAATTGCGATCGGTTCCAAACAGATCGAGTGCATCTGTCAAGCACCATGGGATGGTAGAAACTGCGAGCGATTGGCTTGCTGGAGAATGGCACCCAAAGGTTCGTTGTTTGATAGTGCGGCAAGCGAATACTATATAGGATGCATTTGATTGGAAAAAGTATTTTATCTCTCTTGCATCTTCGAGCAATATCTCTTACTTTTATGAATGAAATTTTAGCTTGGTTTTCTACTCTGCATATTTAAATGTAGTAAGAGTGCAACTCAGTAAGGATGCGGTTTAATCACACCTTGTAGCAAAAAGAAAATGCAAAAAGGAGAATGTAATTTTCTGGGAGGGTTTTGTGTTCAGCATCTGAAATGGAGCATTTTTCCGATTTATACCTACAGTTTATTTTGCAAATAACTGGCGAAGTCCGGAAAATGGCTAAATTGCATGGATTTCAATGCATTAATTGACATCTCATTCTCACACAGCCTGTTCAATATGCTATTTATATTCAATAACGCATGCATAATCGGGATCTGCGAGTAGATTTCCCATATCGCCCACAATATCCATATAAATTCAGTTATTTTTTGGACTACACCATTTTGCTCTCTCCCACCATTGGAAACAATCGTGCCTAGTCCGTTGTTGTTATCATTAGCGTGCATTCAGTTTGTGGATGTGATGATAGAATCGAGTGCTACAGAGGAATGTTTCATGTGATGATGAGATGTAGGTGTTGAGCAAAATGCCAGAATAAGCTATTCAGTGACGTTAAACTCAAGGCAGTATTGGCGTTAATTAGGTGGGGGGAGATTATTGAGTGCATTGTGCAGTAATAATATTATAACAGAATGATTAATCTAGAGCATGAACGTCGATGGAGAAATGCGCGTGATAAATGTCGTTGTGCTGATGAATATGACGGAGAAAATTGTGACAAGGTGGTTGCGTGTAAAAATGATGGCGAGTTGATTGATGGAAGGTTAGTTTCATCCCGCTCGCGGAATATTTTCTTCTTTTTTTTTCCAGCAAATATCCAGAAAGTTCATCGAGAAAATTTCCCGAGTTTTCACGCTTATTTGATTTCAAACCTAAGTAGTAATTCATTTTGTCACATTCCGGGAATTAGAATTCACTTAAGATACCTCAAATCAGCCTTTATAACCAAATCAACTGATCCACTTTTTTTTTGCTTTCATGTTTTGAATTGTTTACTATCGCTAGAAAAATGGGCTTCTTGGTGTACGCTGTCGTCAAAAATTCATCTAGTTATTTACACGTAATTGAATTTAGGTTTTCATTCCATTTTCAGTCCCAAAATCAATGATAATTATGTCCGAATGATTGTTTTTTCATGCTTGATCAGCGTGAACATTTAACATGCAGCTGCATCATAACGAGTTGA
The DNA here is from genome assembly GCA_035041965.1 of Anisakis pegreffii. NCBI lineage: Eukaryota > Metazoa > Nematoda > Chromadorea > Rhabditida > Anisakidae > Anisakis > Anisakis pegreffii. The sequence goes on along the minus strand of JAPYMA010001845.1, from coordinate 62,151 downwards.
ATTGTTGATTATGCAATGCAGAGTTGAGATTGAAATAGCTGACATGGCATCATTGGCCTGAATTTTGCAGTTGTTAGTGAGCACGTGTGTTGCAATTAATGAAATGCTTTTAATACTATGTAATGAAGGCGTCGATTCATCCATGACTTTCACTCTTATGAACTTTTTTCATACATTTCCCAATGTTGAAAAAGAATGCTTCAGAGGAGATTTTCAGTTCGCAAACTGACAGCTGCCGTATTTAATTAAAAATGATTGTTGCACTCACTGTGAGCTGACAACTGCAATGGTGTCTTTGTTATACCTCTTTATATTATGCTCGTGTGTTATTCAGCTAGGTGAGGAAATGCTTTTTGAATAAGTACGATCTATAACAAGCATACCATATGAACGCATTGAATTCAACTGTCAGCGCGTAATCGCAACTATACGAACTCTTCAATTCGTTGTCCATATGATATCCTTCTGCGTATTTTGTTTCGGGTTCAATTACATTCTTGGCTTAAACGACTTTCGGCGCAGTCAGCAGTTATGTTTTGAGCAGTGCACCAACCCGACTTGCGCATTATTTTCATCAGAGAATAGCCACGCAATCTTATGCTATCCATCGTTTTATCGCTGTTCAGCACATAATATAATATTATTGGCATTCACATCACTTCAACTACATTTAGAGATCTCAGCAACTTGAAAAAGCTATACTCAGTTGACTTTTCAGTTGATTTATTACGTTGCTGAGTTCGTCATCAGTTTCCTTTCATAAGTTATTATTAGTTTATTTCAGTATTCAGTACTTGATTCGTAATTAATTTGTTTATTCACCATCCAGCCGAGTTATTTGATGTGAATATCGGTTGGGGGAATATTTCATTTTGAAATTTTTTCACTATTTCTCAATGATTTTGATCAATAATCAGCAGTACGTGCAATATACGCTGATAAACGTTATGTGTCGATCAAACTTTAGCATCTGAAGAATGCAAAAACGCAAACGAGCTTAATCGGACATAATTCATTCCTCCGGATTATTGACAAAAAATTGACCGCGTTCTTTGGGATTTTTCTTGCCGTGGTATTTTGCTGACTGAAACTACCATCAGACTGCTACGCCACACTACTGACTAAAAAACATTTGGGTAATTAGATAGGATCGGTTCTGAAAACAGGTGCAAAATACGTAACTGGAAGATGCAGTTGAAATCAGGAAAACGGCAGTGACTTATGAATTCTGGAAATGGATCGAAAAAAAGACACTATTTGTGACGAATTAAATCTTATTGATAAAGAGTTCCTAACTCATCGTCTATCTCATACATCATACGTGTACACCTAGAGATTTCACCAATGATCAACATTTTAGTTATGAAGATATTTCATAATAACTATAATACATTGTTTAATGATGCATCAATTTTTGCCGGATTTTATTCGAGACGGTTTTCGATGAATTCATCCAGTCATACTCAGTGTTACTTACAGCTTTGTGTACAAATATTCATGAGCCTGAATAAATTTTGATGTAGAATAGTGCTTCGAATTGAATAAAAGCCGTTGGTAGTCGAAACTGAATTTTATAGAGTGTAAGTGTAAGGATGTGTTAAACTAATGAAAACTATCTGCAGGTGCGAATGCAAAGACTCGTTTTACGGCGAGATATGCGAAAAGAAATGCCCTGCCGGACAAACGTAAGCTTGAAACTGATCATATCTTTAAAAGTTACAGTGGATGGTTTCGTTTGCAAGAACAAATGCGTTATTCTAGACCAGTATTGAGAAGCACTAATAATTAATTTCAGGTGTGGATCGACGATAGCCAGCGTCTCGATGCTTGTCCTACCACTAATCTTTTTACTCGTTTTGTTACGGTAACGGAAATAATCCTTGAGCTTTCATCAACATGCCATACACTTTCAGTGTGGTTCACCAATCGTTTCACTTACGGTTGTAGTCTAACGTTTACAGTCTCAAATTGGCATCATTTCATTAGTAGAGTTCTTCTTAAACTTAGGATTATTTCTGTCGTATGATTTCATCGTGAAAGTGTTGTGCAGTGAAACCAGAAAATAAATACGCCGCAGTAACTCCGTTAGTATTCGATTGGTATACCGATACAAGCGTCGTTCTAGAATGAAGCAGCACTCGTTCGTTAATGACACGTAAATGAATTGTTGCAGAGGATGAATGCTTTTGTTTTAAAGTTTATCTCAACGAAGCTAAAATGCATAACGTCGAATTTTTATATAATTGGATCAATTATACATTCGATTTGATCATTAATCATAACAAAATGTTCGTCTTATTGCTTCATCTGTTTATTTGCTTATTGTGCAAATGCTGGAAATCACTGATTGTGTGCGTTTTTGTTTCAGCTAATTACTTGTCACCTTTATTGATTCATTTTATACATTCATCACATTCGAACTATCATTTTTCGCGTTAGAAATTTTGCTTTCTGATCATCCATTGAAAAACTGCCACATCAGTGTGCTATAAATCTCATCCCCTTTAATTATCATCTTGTATATCTCTCTCTTTCACTCATCAGTGCTAAATCGCTGTTTATGGACGCTTAGAAACTCATAATATTATTCGGTTCAATTCAAAGACGTTTGAGTATACTTCATTGTCACCAAAAAAATCCAGTTGATATCAGTGCAGACTGCATTTATCACTAACAGGCAGCTGTTATTCAACTATCTGTATTCAAAATCATCTCATCGAACGATTTTCTTCCGTTTTTCGTGTTTATTCAGCGGCTAGAATTCGTTATTAGTGCAATCAGTCGATTAATTATTTGCATGTGCGTAATTATACTATTGTATTCATCGTTTGGCTCCTTGCTGTTTGATATTTTCATTTCTAAGCATATTGTCGCTTATATAATAGCATAAAACTTGGTGTTTTGTGAGTTACTATCTTCAAAAACATCCGCTTACCGATTTTGGCAAAAAGTCGGCAGAAATTGAAATGGCACGAGTGGAATTCATTCAACAACTTCAGGGTAAATGAGGCTCATCCTGGATTTAAATAGCGGACTTCCTCTGAGGCACATACGGCCGTTTGGAGAGGTACGGTCCACTCCATACATTTACACGTTGCAGTCACACATTTACAGTGTTTGATGAGGAGTTGCAAAAGGTTAATTGAAGAAGTTCTGTATCTTGGGATTGCATCATTCAGATGAATTTTCATGAAGCATATTTGACGGTAAGTGATGACAATTTTCGAAATGCTCGTCAAAAAGGGTTTTATACGAGATCGGAATTTTCCAGTTCTCGGTGAAATTGTAAGCAAATGAAATCAAGTGAAATTGCAAGCAAATGAAAATGTATTCCACAAGAAAATGTTTATTCGAAGAACTAAAAGTATTCAAAACATAAGCGTTAACACGTCAACTGACAAGTAAGTGTCTCATTGAGCTCACTGAGCAACTGAGCAATCGATCATATATATCGTATAGTAATCAAAATACCGTGCTGAACATCACATATGTGTTGTCCTCACGCATATTACAATATTGTCATGGTCATATGGTTCAAACTTGATCCATAAAATGAATGAGAAGTGACAAACGAAATGAATTATATGGTCGAAAGCTGATCATATTGCGTCACAAATCAACTGCAGTACATTTATTATGTGCTAAAGATCCATCGAGTTGTTGCTTATTGCATTTTATATTCTTTGAGATGCCATCATGGTGTTTATTCGGACGGTTGTTGGTTCAACACAATACTTCATTCTGAATATTGTCACTTTCGTTACGTAAGTAATTAATGAATGCAGATTAAAGATTATCACTTAGTTATATATATATATATATATATATATATATATATATATATATATATATATATAATGATTTATGTTGTGATTATTGTCAAATGTGTATGAGGAATATATATGATAAACAAACATGTGATATAAAAAATTTCAGAAGAAGATAATGATACTGATTTGTGTAACGATTCTGATAGCCGTGTTGGTTCTGATTCTGATGGCATTTATTCCAAATCCATTTTGATGCGTTATTAATGAATGTCTCTAATATGATCTCATCTTAATCAGGTCACAAGACGATGTTCTGATTTTACTCGGTACTGCTAAGTAATCAATTTAACACTATGACTAGTTGAGTACTGAATATGAATAACCGTGATTACAATAAGCATTATGCAATTCAGCTTGATACGAGTCTAAAGTGGATGTTTCTTCATGAGTAAATCACTTCTCTTATTCCTTTGTCGATTCTTTTCGCAATATTCATAACTTGTTATACCTTTGCACTGCCCTTCCATAACGATCTCATTTCAGTATCACAAACATTCTTTTATAATCGTCATTGACTTTATTATTAGCGTTTTATTGACTTTATCGTTAATTGCATTGTTATTATTCTTTATTTTTCATTTATTTATTTATTTTTCTTGTGATTTCAATAACAACGCTTTTCATCTTTATATTATTGCTATCGTTATGATTATCTTCATCATTAACGTTACCGTTAAAATGAACATCGTTTACTGATAGTAACATCAATAACGCATTTGCATTAATCAGTCATTCAGCAATAATATTTATTATTTTATCTAACAAATTTCACTGTTTTTATCATCGATGCTTGTCATGTTAGGGTGTTCTTGTGATCAGAATATTAACATTATTATATTTTATTATTATCATTTATTACAGTTGTATAATTAACTCATCATAATATGCTAATGATAAGATTAATAAAACAACCGATATATAAGAACCTGAACATAGTGCAATCTTGAATGAAAGCACAGCTGAGATGATTCAATTGTAAACTGAATGAGGAATAAAGCAGTTGAATGTAAAAGTGTGAAGGCGACTGGTGAAGTGTGCAATGTTCATTGACAGTCAACTGAACTGATTTGATTCGTTTCAGAAGAAGATCTGCTTGATATTGATCATAGTCGTGATCATACTGGCTCTAATCGTATTCCTCATTATTCAGTTCTCACCTGACTCCTCGTCTAATCCACCTTCAACACACACACCCACCCAATGATCTGTGTTTTTATATCATTACTGCTGTCTATTATTACTAATGTATGTAATAATATGTTTATGTTCATCCAACAAATACCACCGTTCCGTTGTGATCAGCTCAATCGAAAATACCAAAGAGATGGTGGAATGGCATATTTTATGAATCATATTGTTATGGTTACTTTTACAAAATGAAGGAAGAAGGTATTCGGAATATGAATCGATTAAAATTATATTTGCACCTTATTTTAATCGAATATCATTTGTGAATGTTTTATTGTTGTTGGTGAATAGCGGCAGTGATAATAGAAATAATAATAATAATGATAATAGTCACACAATGAAATCTCATTGCAAACATTCCTCCGATAATATGTGTAATATAATATCTTTCAATTGTAATCTTTATTCATATAAAATTAATTTTCTCGTTACATCGTGCAGCACAACGAACAGCGATTGATCATGTGCTTGATCACCTGATCAACGTCGTTTCCTTGCCCAGATCAACCTCCGCATAACATATCCATCTGCAAATCGACATATAATCAAGCCATTCGAACACCTATTTGCCTAGTAACCCTACCATTTCTTCACACTGCGCGAAAGAACGCATAATCAGTCGGAATATGTCCTCAGTGGGAAATTCTGAGATATTTTTCACCCTGTGGGCCTGTCTGCTGGCTATCACAATAACAAGAGTGCCATTTAAACCTACCTCTAATACTCACCTTTGCTCAGAAACACACTGCTTTCTTCACACCATTACCTCTATACTGTCACAAAATCGTATAGTTTGTTGGGGACAAATCCATACCTCCAGTATTTCACGTGAGTCTCTGAAAGTTCATCGCACGACACATATTCAGCTAAATAGCCAGCTCTATCTACCCTTGCATTCAGTTCCTGGCATTAGCTTAAGCCTTAATGATTATGTAATGAAAGTGACAGCTACAAAGAATGCGTTGGTTTTTAGTGCGCAATGCAGTGGGAGCCGCACGATGAAGACGTTTGCGTTGCCGATTCAGAGTTTTTACTTTAAGTTACGGTTTATTGACTCGATCACAGAAGTTAGCTGTTTTATGGTATATGATGAAGTAAATGAAAATTACGAAAAGTGACAAAGTTCCTTCGGTTTCACGGCGTATTCAAAGTATGAATACAAAAGTATCAGCCTATCTCTAATCAAAAACCAAACCAACAGCACAAATCAGAGAACAGCTTGCTTTCTTTCATATGATTTTTGTAAGTTTATTTGTAGGTTTTTGCAAGATAAAAGTCGTGCTTTCGATTCTGCGACGTTGCAAGCTTATTTCTTGCCTAACTAGTATTATAGCACAGAGGAAAAGCGCGCTATTGCCCACCTTATTCGTTAGTTTCGACAATAGTAGACACATTTCTTCTGCTGTGATCATCACATGTATCGATACTGATAGTAGTAGTAATGACAGTATAATAACAATAATCATATCCTGTCATCATTGCTAGTTATAAGCACCTTCTCAATTTATATATTCAAATGAATACATCTTTCAAAATCATTCCTTCTTAACGAACAATCAAATGCAGTTGATAATTATGCACTAAGAACGAACGTTCTTTTTTGTTCCGCCCATTTCTGCATCATTCGTCGTCAAAATGCCATTAGTTGCTGTAGGTGTGGTCGAACTAGACGATGGGTGTGAACATAAACACAGCGCGCGTTAGCGGTTAGAGAGAGAAGATGGAGCACTTGTGGTGCTGGCGATGGAGAGAGAGGAAGCAATTGGTACAGTTGAAGCATCGTCGTTGAAATTTAGGATACATCTATCATAAAATTTGCTTCAGAATATTGCAAACCTTCGATCGTTTAACGACTTGTGCTTCAACTGCACCAATCGTGCTCCATCTCCTCTGTTAAACCGCTGACGCGTGCTGTCTTAATGTTCACGCCCATTGTCTATTTATGACGACTTAAGCTCTGGACATTATGCGCATAAATCGAGTAGTACTATAGTGGACACATTCCTGAGGGGAGATGAGACCGGGTTCAAACATAAAACTGAGGTTGATATTTGTTTTTAGCTGAATGTTACCGTGGAAGCTTTGCCCTGGAGTTATTTTGAGTTTAAATTGAAGCCTGAGTCGTAGCTTGAAGTTTATTGAGAGCTTTTGCTGAGGCTTGTAGCATCCCGCTCGCGCCTTCTCAGGGAAATGTCGTCACTAGAATTGTATGGTGATGAGCACTGTTAGCGTAAGTGTGACGATGTACTGCAGGTAGGGCATAGCTGAGTCAAGATGATGTTCCCCGGAGGAATTGGCCGTGATGCGGCATCGGCGGAAAAGTTGAAGAAAGATGCATCGATGAAAGCCCAAGCCGATTTCACGGCCTTCATCTTATTCGGAGTGGCCATCGAAGTTGGTATGTGCTTCGCTTATCACGCATATTCGATCAGTCTTATTGCTATTCATTGTGAATATGATCGCGATTCGTTGCTATAATTCTTTTTTTGTTGAATCTTCTGATTTGATTTCAGTTGTACCAGCAGGTTGAGATTATTCGTCGTTGTGATATGCATCAATTTCAGTTGCATTTGGATGTGTCTATCTCGGTGGATGGAACGGGGTATTGATATAAAAGTAATGGTGAAGATACGATGATACGATGATGCTTCTATCATGAATTAGTAGCTTTATTATTGCATTTTGCATACAGGACGAATGGAGTAACATATATTTCTGAATGTGAATTCTTCACTGATCGAATTGTTATTGTTCTTACTGATCATTGTCATCTCGAAATAAATGTTTAAATTAACGTTTGTTGTGGTATTTATCGTGTAATATGGGCTATGGCACATGCATAGTGCCTGTCTATTTATTACATGAATGCATCATATGACCTAGAGGACACATTCGCACAAACGAGTGTTTGATGGTACGTGTTGGTTTTTTGATGGGTAATTATTGACGGGGGTGTGTTCAGTTTAATGGCTTCGATTGCATTCGGATAGTACTGCATTCGGAAATGAATTGAATGAGTTTGATTGTTGTACGTATGTTGGTCTAGAAGATATTGATTGTGATGTCGATTCCTGCCGCTAAAGCTTCATTTACTCTTAAAAGGTCATTTATTACTGTTTTAATTTATCATCACATTTTTGAGTGCATGTTACATTGCGACCGTTTCTTGTTGCTTTGGGTCGTGCACAAGTTTGTGTTGAATTTTGATTTAATAACCAAGATTTGTAATTGTTGGTCTGGAGGTAGTGAATAATAGAAGTGAATTGAAGAAAGAAACGAAATGAGAATGAAAAGCGAAGACGAGCTGTATTCAACAGGTTGATAAACGAATTGAATTGTGTCATATGGAATGGAAGTAATGAGCTAAGAATGGATAAAAGTGAAGATCTGAAATGCACGATCGGCTTTTTGAAGCGTAAACAATGCAAGTTGATTACCTTTTATGCATTCATATGATCAGTAATTCAATTCTTCGAGATTTTTGCATGCAAACGTACGTATTTTATGCAGATGTATTACATCAGAAGTACAATCAAAGGCAATGACTTCACCTCATTGAATAAACGTTCAAAATCTATTGTCATCACTGAATTGCTGACTTTGAGCGGATGTTCTGAAAATGAGTTGATTCATTTTTATATCGAATCGTGCACTATTGAAACAGTTTGTATGGGTTTAACTGGATGTTTTTATCGTATCAATAGCATTTTCGCATCTTTCTTTTCGAAAATGGTTCGTTTTTATTTTGTATTCATCGTTTTATTTCAGATTCACTTTCGCATTCAGTAGTGATTATCGGTATTACTTTATCGCAAATTATTTAGAACAAAGACATTAGCCTATTTAAGGCAGCTGAAATGTGTGGTATGAATCTACTAAATGAACTGCATATAGAATCATGCGCAAAACTTAAAGCGGTAATTTCATCGGAAGTGTTTCGTATGAACACAAATCCATCTGAGCACGATAAATGCCGTCAACGTGCGATTCGATTAACTCTCAGAACGCGTCGTCACCCCGTTGCAAAATTTGTTTTATTCGGTCGTTTCACGAACATATCAAATGCAAATTCATTGAACACGCACCAAATTATTGTTAGAGACTGCTTCGTTGGCCTAGCATATGCATTCGACCGGTGCGATTCATATGCACCCATCAACTGCAGCACTTTTACGATCGTCTATAATTCATCGTTTACATGTATTTCTGTAGATCCAAGGTTACTTCTTATTATTCTTTCATCTCCCATCCTTTGTCTCGATTGACTATTTAGTTGAAGCTGCGCTCAAGCTGAATTCCGTCATTGAAAATTTCGTCTAATCATAATTAGCATTAACTTACGTTCATCTATTCTTACGTTCAGAATAAGTAGTATTATCATAAGATCCGTTGACAAGGAATTCAATGACTGACAGATATTGTGGAAGCTTCCTTCTTCCACCATGCACATTGCTCAGAGTTGATTGCGATGTTGTATATTTAGATGCTGTTGTCGACGACGGGAGTAAAGACACAATACAATATTATATTACTTATTCGCTCGTATGACCACAGTTGCCGTCATTAGGGTACGAACTCATGGCACAATACACGGACGTTATGAAGGGCTTGGAGTGGGAACTTTAGAAGGTGATTTGGGTATAAGATCAAACCCTAACGAGAATAATGATTAAAGGAATAGAAAACGGAGCAGGATTTCTGTTACTGCCCCCTTCCGCTGAAATATCCAGCGAGGTAACGTGGAATGTTGGTGGTGGAGTGTTACCAAGGAAACTTCGAAATTTAGCAAAAAAAGTGGCAATTTCGAATGATATTTGACAGGAGTTTCCACATTAGTGGCCTAATGATAGTGTATTAACTAACGAGGAAACATATCTGAGCAAGTCTGAGGATTTGGGATGGGACATACAACATTTTATATGTCTCGAAACCTTGATTACGATTAAGTGTTCCAAATTTACCAAAAAGTCTCAAATTTACGATGTGGAAATGTGTGGAGATAAGATCAAATAGTGATATTAAACAGCAGTGATATAAAACGGAAATTTATGGTTGCTTAATCCTCGAATACCGCGTTCGTTTGTCTTATCAAATGAGTGGATGTTGAAAGAACGAGATGATATTGATATAAGATAAAGTGATAATGAGATCGAACGCGGACAATAAAATATCCATGAATTAAGCTTATTATTATTGGGTGGGACATTGATACAGTGCACAATACCTGTGCTCATTGGTATATTCTTCAGTATGCCCTCGTCAGTAAAACAAGTGAACGTAACCAATTTATGCTCAACAGGTTTATTTCGCTTGACCACTAGCTCCGTCCTATTTTGAGTGCAGTAAGCTCGAGTTCGAGAGCGTGAGCTTTCCACGCTGCGTTTCCATTTAGACCATCTTGTTGGCTGCAAGCGATTTTAATGTTTACGTCTCAACTACGGTCAATGCATTACTTCATTTCTGAATCCTCTGGACCCTCTGGATTGGCCAGACTATCAAACGTTTATAACGTTGCTGGCCACAATGCTCACGTTTCCGTGCGCATTGTGTTAGCCTCAATTTACGCCACCCCGCTGGCTAGGCGAGCAGGCCAACCGAACACAACCGAGTAATTAACTAGTAGCCATGAATATTTTGCATAATTAATCGTAGCCAAATATCAATCCAATAAATAATCATAACTCTAGTAGTATAAATATTCTGCCGATTGCTCGCAGCGATTGACAAAACAACCACTCGACGTCCAAGTAACAATATTTCTGAACCATAGTTACTTATAGTTAATGTTGAAAATGAAAAAGTCGCTGCTCAACGAGATCGCTTCCCAGTCAAAAAACTGAAGAATTAGAAGGGTAATGTAAACCGTGCAGAAAATGTCTCGAACAACTATGAATCTACTGTAACAAAACCCACTGAGCAGTACAATATATAAGCAACCAGCTGCCGTCATGTACACAAGATACTGCACAAATTTTTCGTCGCAATATACCTCAGGCCCACTGTCAAAATAAGTGAACCATTCAAAATATTACCTGAGTTGCTCGCATACGACTCTATTACTTCATGAGCAGCCAAAAAGGCAAATTTATGTCCAAACAAGATGCTGCACTGTTGAAGGCACATAAATAGTTTGAGCAATATCAGGGGTTTCAAATTTCTGTTTTTGATTGCAGACCGAGAAGGAGCATCGGGAGGGGGTTCCCGGATGGTTCATGACCTACTCACATCAGGTATTAAGAGTTGATGTTGTGACATCAGTACGACTGATGTGTGAGTCATTCATTTGTATTTACAACCGATACAGTGTTATAATACAAGGCAAAATTCAGTTGTTTGTCGGTGCTTGGTTATAATCGTCTAGAAATGATTGGTACTAATGGTTATGAGTATGTTCACAGAGGTGACTTGAATAATCTTGCTGATAGTCATCGATTGTGTTAGTTTATTGTTATCTTTTATTGTTTTGTTTGACGATAAATGAATTGAAGTGACGAAGCACAATTTAAGTGCTGCAAACAGGTCAAAAAGAAGTCGAAGCACATCGCTTAAAAACGAAATGCTCAGAGTGGATATTGGTCAAGTGTTCAGCACGAATCTACTCACCATCACCATCAGTAAAGCGAATCATCTACTCGTACAATACACTGCCAAGAATCAGTTTACTTGCTCGAAACGAACACTCATCGAGCACAACTAACCCTTCATCGCCAAGTCAACCAACTACCCTAAATGAATTAACACCGAGCACTGTTCATCCATCATCAACTCAACTATCGAAACGTTCGCATCATCCAATTGGTTCGTTCAATCACCTCTCTTTCCTCCGAAGAATCAGTCCATCCAACTGAATTGATCCTATCTCTTCTTGACAGTGTAGATAGTGTAATTGGATGCAAAAGGATCAGATCAGAGTGTGCGTCAATCTCATCTATCCGAAGCACATCTGAATCGAATGGATTGCTACCATCTTCATCTACATGCACTTATCATCAACTCAATTTCACCAACCCAATCGCTCGTAATAACACTCCATCAGATGTTCCGGTTTGTTTATACACATGCTTTAAGGGTACTATTAACAGCCTGTTTAATTTCAGACCTTGACCGTATCACTCTCACCGACATATCGACATATCTGGCTGGAACTGCAACGTGAAAGTGATCTGTTAAGGCGACAGGTTATGCAGAAAGAAATGGAACTTCGTCAGTTACATTTCAAACACTCATTCCGAAGCAGTAAAACGTTATGAAATATGTATTAAATTGGTACTGACTTATAAAGAATCATTTGCAGAATATGTGTGATATTGTATTAGTTTATTTCTGGTGTATTATGACTTTAAAATGTTGTGTTGCCTTCTTATTGTTTGATTAAAATGATTTGTTATGCGTTACTCTGATACAGCGAAACATTTGCACATTCTGATGTTGTTCGATAAATGAATCGAATTTCTAGAATACAGGATAACAATTTGCAATTTCTCTATTTCCACAGATAACTGAACAAGGTCCGTCCGTCCGTTGAACAGCCGAAAGAAAGCCTTTGTTATTGCATATCTTGAAAAATTTAGTTGTTTACCGAGATTGGATATACTTTTGTGAAACGTGGCGTTATTCAATTGGTTCTGGAATAAATGACTACTTTATTTAACAATCATTTAAACTGACTACGAGTCGATTCTGAAGCAATTGATAGAGCTTGTCTGTTTTGGTGGTTGGTTGTTATCATTTGAAAGTGTTGCTGACCGACTACTCATCGAAAAAGTGTTGCGATCTCGGTGATGAATTGACGGGGGGAACGGGCTTCTTTCCGAACGTATTTGTAGTGAACGAGCGATTTTACACGTATTTGATGCTGATTGTGAATCGTGAATGAAACGAGAGATAAATACATGTGAATGAATGAGTCAGATGTGCCTGATGTAGGTTCGTTTCAGAAGATGGAAAGAACACGGCGTTGCAACTGCTCGTTATGGTTTCGAATTGTGTTATTGATAACGACTGTGTATGCTGGTTCTCTGAATGTTTATGAAGTGAATAAGATCACGTATGACTTCGATATTAGTAACATTCCGATCGGATTTGACAATATCGATCTGTCTTCGATTCATTCCATCCATATCTCGTCTTTATTATCCAAGTTGAAGGTGCTTATTTTCCTTTCTTCATTATCTAATGTTGAGCTTGTTGACTTCTAATTGAAGGAAACAAAGAAGAGCGATGATGAATCAGCTTTAATAGTGACAAATGAAAATGGTCAGAAATTTGAGTGTGAATTGCCAATTATCAAAGAAGTTGGTAATAATGATAAATCAGATGAATCGTCGTCGCTGACTCAAAATATTGTGAGCGATGTTCTGTCAGCTGCATTTTACGTCAGAAATTGTCTTAAAAAGGTTCCTTTCTCTTTATTCTATTCATTATTGGTTTTAATATTGTAGTGATTCATTTTCCTCGATACTATTCGTCAGCATTAAATTATAAATTGTTTATAGAATTTTGGGTGGTGGACTTATGAATTATGTTTTGGAAAGTATATTCATCAGTTGCATTACGAAGGTTCGTTTGCTGATTTTTATGTTAGATGGTGATAATAACAGAAAGGAATGTTGAAGGGACTAATGTAGTTGATGGACCAATATCATTGGGCAACTATTCGGATGATGCAGAAATAACAGAAACAAAATCGCATTTGAAAAGTGATCAGCAACTCTATTTCGAGCAGCATTACACGAACGGATCTATATGTGAATTGATTGGCAAGCCGAGAATGACCACTGTAAAGGTGTGCAATTATTTGAGTGATAGTGATTGAAATGAATGAAGAGTTGTTGATTGAAGTTTGAATGTGATGAAACGCTATCGACGAACGAGGCTTATTTGGACGAGGTGGACGAGCAGTCGACGTGTAGATATGTGGTCAGAGTGAAGGTCGGCTCGTTGTGCAAACTGAACGCATTCAAGCCAAGTGCCGCATCGAACTCACTCCAGCACCACACTGCAGTGCTTTGCAGACCATTACTCGAGGAACATCAAGCCGTCACATTCGTTCACTCCCTTATCAATCGACATCGTCACAAGGTAGATTCTATTCCACATCTCTTTTATGCTCTATACATGTTTATTGCAGATGCTGGTACAAAAACAAATAGACGATTTGATTGAGCGTATAACGAGTCTCAAAAGGCAGTTGAAACTACACAAACGATCTGCATCAGTATCACCCTTCACGAAAAACAAATATTCAAAATTCAATAAGAAGCTTACAAGTCAGCTCGACTCTCTTCATAAAACGCTCAACAAGCTTACTTCTGAAGGTTTTCTTTGATTCGTTTCTCTTTGTGAAATTCATCTTTTATTATTGCATGTTGATCTTGTTTGACCATTTGTTTATTGCAGTTGAAGGTGTTCAATTCGATAAGACTATCATTATTGACGATGATGAAGAGGACGAATTCGAAGGTTATTGTTATAATATTTATTTTAAAGATAAAATAATGGATGACATTAATAAATTGAAGTGAGTGAATGGGATAAAGATCGCGAGTCGTTGTATTGGTACTTTAAAGACATCCATTTCGACAGGTCCTTCTTTCCGGCCACAATTCAGTACGTACGTGCCAAGAACGTCTATTACTTGAAGGTGAGTAGTGCATTGAGGAATCATTGAATTACACAGCTAATGCAATCATAATACAGCTATCCAGTTACTATAAGAAGCTCGGTGAAGGCTTTGATGACTCGTCGTATCCATATGCCAGATTCATCAGCGACGTCGATAGCGGTCGCATATCCGAATTGGATCTGTCAATCATCCTTGGTCCTCTCAAAGAGGTCTTCGACGAACACCTCATTCCTGGAGTGCTTCCTGACCACATCGTTCGTTTCATTTACTTATTACTACAATTGTTATTTCTAATGGTTTTATGTTACAGAGTATAACCAGAGCAGTACCATTATTCGAAAATATGTTCACAAGTGAAGAAACGATCAATGGTTTGATTGGTGCTTTTCAAAAGTCAGTTATCTCGTTTCTAGCTCAACAGCTGGATAACAATAATAGTATCGATAGTCGTGATGTAATTTCGAAGTGTTCTCGGCAACTACTCAAAATCAGAGCAGTGGTATGTTTTAATGGTTGATTGAACGGTGATTAAATATTGAGTATGATAATGGTTTTATGTGATTAGTGTATGCATGTGTAAGCATTGATGGGTATTTTGTTTGCAGATGGTCAACTCGAAAGATGCTCTTAGCAGTGTTTATTCGTATGTGGCGACTGAGAAGATTTATTTGAAATTTGAGGTTATTTCTTATGATTTGATTTATTGAACTGCTTATTACTTGCTTGATTATTTCTTCTTTATTGATGTACACTTGATTGTTTCTTGATAACGAACTATTCAGAAAGTATATAATGATGCCGTTGAGCTCGTTTGGCGATCGAAGGGAGTATTCGATAAAACACTTATGCCGCTTTATAGTGATCGTGATATTGTTGACGACAGTGGTTTGTTTTCATTGGTGGTTCTTTTATAAGCTTGTATTGATATTGGTAAGAGATCGACTTTTAAGATGATTACGCTATATTAGACGGTGAGGATATTGACGACTCGAAATTAGGTTCGGATGGTGATAAGTTGGCTGATGGAGGTGGTCACGAGAGGACTGCTGATATGAATGGTTCGTTATTTCATTGTTATTGTTATTATTATTATTGTTATAATTACTATTATTATTATTTTATTATTATTATTATCTTTATTTTTATTGTTATGATTATTATTATTAATATTATTATTATTGTTATTATTATTATTATTATTATTATTATTACTATTATTATTACTATTTTTACTATTATTACTATTATTATCACTGTTATTATTATTATTGCTGAAAAAGTGAAGTTAACAAAATTAAGATCCCAAAATGATATCACAATTGAAAAACACGAAACAAAAACGACAAGAATATTTTGCCGGTTTGAGAATGCGACGAAGAGCGAAACGAGTGAACCTGGGACAAAAACTTGAGGTTGATTATCATTATTAGAATCGTTGTTGTTTTTATTGCCATTTGTTCAAAGAGAGGAATTTAAATGACGAAATAATTGAAGAGGTATTTCCGACGCGCGCCGGCAGAAGGGAATAAGGAAAAAGCGAAAATATATACGGGTGAAGATAATAACAATTTAAAGAACACAGTGAAAATGCAGTTACAATTGTTCACAAAAACAATCGAAGAACAACTCAGGGAGACCGGTATTACCGAAGGTATTTATTTTTTGTTATTTTAAACTGGTGATAGTGATAATGATGGTATTAATTAAAGAAGTGAAGATCCATTTGATAACAACGAATGACAATATGGACTGGATTGATAATCGGTTGAATTCTTTGATCGATGCGTTTATCGATGAGCAGAAGTGGCTGAACGATGAGCGAGAGAAGTACAGTCGGATGGTGGATGCGTATAACTTCGATGTAAATATGGGTTCAGATGGCACTAACAAAAGGAATGTGAAAGAGGAACGAGACACGAACAGCGGTGCGATCTTACCGATCCTCAGAAGGGTGATCGTCTAGTCGAGTTCTCGTTGCATACATCTCTTGGCACATTCCTTCATCTTTCGATCGGGTTCTGCATTACCGAAGTGATTTTAATGGTACCTCTTTAATGTGATCATGTCAGTTTGTGTTATCCTAATAAATACATTTTCTCATTTTGTCACTGTCATTCTTTTCATTGACATAATTGTACTCATTTGATCTAACATACTGCTCTACCGGTAAGTGCTTTAATTCGTCATTTAATAAACACTTCATTTCATGCTTTCTTTTAGTCAGTTTGCCCTAGCATACTCCTTTACCACGTATATCTCGTTTTACTTTTACTTTAGGTTCACATTTTGTGATAAAGAATAAACATGCTGATGTTATAGGCATAGATCACTGGACATAAATATAGTATTGTAGGACTGGAATTAGTTTAGACGTAAAATAGTTCATTTTAATGGGTAGTGGTGATGCTATTGAAGTGACGATAAAATATGTTCGATTGTTCGTTAGAAAGCATCGATTTGATTTGAGAATCAAGGTTGAGGCGTTATTATTGATAAGAGTGCATCGTACTCAGTCATAATGTAATCAGATGTCGTCGAGTGCACATGACCCGTCAGCGCCTCCGTATCCAGATGCAGTTGTCGTCCACCACCAGCAGCAGCAACGCAACATTGATTCACCACCCACTTACGAGGACTCCACTGATCCTAATTGAAAGTTTCATTTCATTCTTCTTATATTGTGAATGAATAAGCAATAATTGAGTTGTTCCTTTTAGCAATGCCACCTACATATGAATCGTTATATGGCGAATTTCAACAAGTCGACAATCCTCGAGGATTGGCGCAATTCATTGCGAAAGTTTTTGCGATTCTTATTGGAACTGGTTATTATTCGTATTATTATTGTCGTCAATATTATTTTGATTGTTATTATTATTTTTATTACTATTGTCATTTTCCGTGATGATCGAACAAGAGTGAGTGCTAATCAGAGTGATATGTTACAGTGACAGCAGCAATTCTGTTGGCAGTGCTTAATATCATTCCGCTGGGTATGCTCATCGTGGGCATTATCAACCTGTCCAACTGCCGCATCGAGCCGTACATCCCGATCTGGCTGATCGTAACCGGTGTTTTCTCACTGCTCAAGAGTGCTACGAACTTCTTCTATCGAGCCAGACGACAACGATTGCAGCAGCAGCAGCAACAGCCAAGCGCAATACCATCCAACATCAATCCGAATCCTTTCGATGGCCTTCTATCGACCTTCTTGCTTGTTTGGTTCATAATTGGTAAGTGAAGTGATCAGAGCGTGATATGCTAGCGTTGATGTTTGATACTTTAAGGATCGGTATGGGTGTATTCAGTGTACGACGATGTGCAGTATACAAATGCAGATGAAATAAGCTACTGCGACCAGTTCACTTACGTCTTCTCGTTCATGTTCATTACGATCGGGTACATGCTGCTCATATGCACCATGTGTTGTTTCTGCTGTTGTTGCTGTTGTGTGTGTTGCAGACCGAAACGAAACAATTCCATTATACAATAACACTCATCTATTCGTATACATTTTCATTCTATTGCAACCATGTAATAAATATTTATGATGCTTCTCTATCAGTCACTTTATCTTCTCACATCAGTTATTCACTTGATTACTGTACCTGTTTATATCTCTATTATTATTTATATTGTATTATTGTTGTTATTATTATTATTTTTATTATTAAATTATTACCTACTCATCGTCAATAAAAAATTGCAGATGAATGAAAAAACGAAATCAAATGAGTCACTGAGCGATTCTTCACTGACAAATAAAAATAACAGTGAAAATGACCATAAACAAACATCTTCAATCGCCTCATTCCTAACGAACGCTGCTCATGCAACATCTTTGAAGTTATCGAAGTAATCAACCATTTATTATTTTATAGTTAATCGGTTTCGAGCGAGACTTGAACTTGAAAGTGCCAATTTGCAGTTATTAGCCTAAACAGCAGCCACTGAATGAGTTTTTGCAAGCAGTTTAAGAAGGTATAGCAACATTCAGAGTAAGTGAGAATATCGGATGGGTGTTGAAAAGGTCCTCCTCATCAAGCACAATGGACAGTGATCAAATGCAAAGCGCATCCACATCATCAATGGCATTGCGTCAGTTGATTGATAACCAACTTTATTCATTTATTTATGGCAAATGGAGACTCGATTATTACAACAAGTCGAATCGTTATCACAAAAATGCTCCTTTATGGCTGTTGGGTCAGCCTTATTTCACTACTCGTTCTGATGCAGGTTCTTGTTCCTTTAATATTGTTATTACTATTGTCATTATTATTATCGTTAATATTATTATTATTATTATTATCGTTAGTATTATTATTAACATTATCGTTATTATTGTTGTTATTCCTGTAATACAGAAAGGAATGGTGATAAAATGACAGATGAGGATGAAGCGTTGTTCAGTGAGTATTTGCTGGATTACTACAGTCGTATTTGGTTGACGTACCGCACAAAACTGTCGCCGTTACCTGACTCGAACAAAACGAGTGACTGCGGGTGGGGATGTACCCTGAGGACTTGTCAGATGATGCTTGCACAGACACTCACGCAGATATGGCTTGGACGGGGCATGTTTTACATTTATTAATTGTATCCATAAAGTGGTTCTATCAGATTCCGTATGGTCGTCGTTCTTAGGAGTAATCTCTTTGGGAGTGTTTTGTGCCGGAAAGAGACGGTGATTGATCAAAACGATGTGTGCTTATTGATAAGCGGTAGTAAAGGCTTAATGATCAGTGATAAACAGATTGGCGATTCAGTGGGGATAAGGAAAGGAATGTGTTGATAAATGGAGTGAATCATTACGAGATCGTGTCGTTGTTCGGTGATAGCGTCGGCTGTGAGTTGGGTTTGTATCGATTGATGAGTATCGCGAACGGGTCGTCGTCACATCAACGAGCCGTCGGATCTTGGTTTTCTCCTTCGAACGCGTTCGCATTGATCAGGTAATAATCACTTACACCTATACATCTATACAGCAATGAAGCGAAACATAAGTGCACTACAGAGAGGCCGTGCTGAAAAGTGAATGTTCCCTGCTGCAGTCATTGCGAATCTATTCAGTCAACGATGGCATGTTGATTGAGTCCGAGGTGGATGAGTTGTCGAATCAGTTCCATATTCCGATCCTCGTCATTGTCCATCTGCAGTTGGGTTGTGCATCCACCGTCAATCAGGTGCGTCTTTCTTCACTGCCTATCCACTTCTAATAATTCAATTTCAGTGTTATCATCAACATTTGATCAAATTCTTCTCAATGCAAAATTCAGTTGGTATCATTGGAGGACACAAAAGAAGATCACTCTACTTCATTGGTTCATATAATAACGATGTAAGTTTCATGCGATCGCCATCATGAACACTTATAAAAAGCAAACTAAAATTGAAGAGTCTCATCTATCTGGATCCGCACATTGCTCATGAAGCCATGCCAGCCGAACAGATACCGCAACAGTGTAATCAATTCCACTGCAATAAATTCACCAAGATGTCAGTCGATCAGATCGAGCCGGGCTGTTCGTTAGGCTTTGTTGTTCTCTCGAGGCTTCATTATCGATCATCCATCGATTTTTTAGTTTCGGTTCGTTTTACTCGTCATTGTCATTATCATTATCACTGTTACGTGCACCATTGATTCCAGGAAGGAATAATAGACGTTTGCGCAGATGACCGCAAATCTGCCAACCAACAACCATTATTCGTTGCATATAGCAGTAGACCAGAGTTGGTGAATGCACACTCCGATGTATCATCAGTATCATCATCAACTGCCGCTCAACTTGGTTTCGAATTAATTTAGCTTGATTGCCCGCTCAGTGTTATGTCTATAAGCATTTGTTGTTTTGTTTGAATGACATCGTTGTAAATCAGTGCTTCTCAACCTTTGCCCCACCCGTGCCCCTCGGAAATTTTTGAGATGTTCTCGCACCCCCTACAACGGCAATTAAAATCGCTCGCAATATCCATATCCACTCTATATAATCCACTACAGCGAGTGTCTATAGTGTATATAAGTATATGCTACTGGAGTGGCATATACTCATAAACTCGCAGTAGACATCAGAAACTCGCTACAGACGTTCTAGTCTCTTCAAAAATAAATACGTTAGAATCCATCCTTGCTTTCTTTATACACGTGTATGCGTTGAAATTTGTTCTTGCCTATTTCAGTATACAAAAAATAAAACCCCATCTCGCACCCCCTGGAGTAACATCTCGCACTCTTGGTTGAAAAACCCTGTTGTAAATATATGTATATGTGATATATTCGAGTACAAATTAATTAGAAAATGTGATGTTTTAATTTGATGAAATGAAATTATTTTGTGAATATTAATATAATGCTGCTTATTGCAATTGTACATTGTAAGCAGATTCAAGGTAAACAGTTTGATTGGAGCGTTGCTGTGATCGGTTAAGCGGTTGTGTTTGTGGTAGATCACCTCTTGAACAATTATCTGTTTTCATTACTATTGCATTTCATCGGTCTATGATACTGATAATGATAAACAGATGGCAGAAGGCAACAGAGCATCGACACAGTCGGCATCAACAAGTGCTGATTCATCTGCACACGTAAATAATAATGATCGACATTTGATTCGACAGTTGTTTTTATTGAATCGAGAGACGTCATCGTCAATAATAAATAAATTCATACTTTACTGCTATATTCCAGTCGGATTATTCTTATTTATACTTCGATCATTCATGGGCGTGCACATATTCATTGCTGCTTCAATACTACCGAAGGGAACGGTTTTGCGGTGTGTTGTAAGTGATATTTATTGGATATTTAATGTGCCGAAGGTGGTGAATAATATAATGTCATTGAGGTATTGCGCATAATGTTATCAGTAATGGGTTTACTGGTGACAACGGAGAGCAGTGAGAAGAAGAGATGTGCGCAGAACGCTCTTGTAATCGTCTCGAATCACGTCTCGATCGTCGATCACCTCGCCATCTCCCTCATACAGCCTTGTGTTGTTCCATCTGTTTGGAATATACCCACTTTGTTGAGATGGTTGTTCGTTATACATTATTATCATTATAGACAAACGAATCAGTAAGTAAACTTTAGGTGTTTGGGTTATGAGGATATGGGTATAGGTGAGGGTCGTGAGGAATTGCTGAAACGGACCAAACAGTTCATCAACAACGATAGTAACAGGAACATCTCTGTTTTAACGTTTCCTGAAGGTGCGATGACAAGCGGACGTAAGGGATTACTCAAGTTCAGTTCATGGCCTTTCGAGGTATGTTCTCTCGTTATATACATATATATATATACATGTATGTATATATATATATTGAAGGTATCAAATCGAGTGCAACCCGTCACGATCACCATCTATCGTCCATTATTGACCAATATTGCTCATTCAATACTCGGTGCAGCCTGGTGGCAAGATCTGTTCTATTTTCTATTTGTTCCAGTCACCATTTTCAAGGTTCTATCGATTTATTATTATTATTATTATTGCTACTATTATTATGATGAGTAAATGATAATTAAAGATAAAATGGTTATCACCAGTGGAACGAAAGATGAAATGTAAAGAAGATGGATCAGATGAAACAAGCGACGAATATGCAAATCGCGTGGCTGCATTGATGGCTGATAAGCTCGGTTTGTTTCACGCAAATAATCAAGACTATTGAGCAACGCGAGATGAAATTAAGGTTTGATAAGCACACCATACACATGCTACGATGCGGTCGATGAAGCAAAACGTTTCTTGAACGAAAGCAAACAGCACACGACCAATGCCAACGGCAATACGTCAGCCCCCCAAGCAACAAAATTCAGACGTAGCAACAAGCACTTATCGAATGCACAGTTGGACAGTATCACCATGAGAATCAAACAAGCCTATCCAGCCATTCCGTTGCACATAATAAGGTTTGTTTCATTGGTCATTGCATTAATTTGTTACACTTAATCAATACTCATTTGAAGAGATGATCTCGATTTGACAAACGATGCGAATGTCACTTGTGAACGTATTATATCCGGTTTGTTGACGTCCAATAGCAGCGGCAATAAGCATTCATCATCAGCAAATAACTCAGTTTATGCATTCGCAAATAATAATTTGAATGAGTGGCGTAAAGGATTCACGTATCGTCGATGGAACATGATCGAAGTCAATCGTAAAATTTACTTGGATCGAATTAATGATCAGACGAATTGAGCGTATTTTATGTTATCTTCATTGTGAATCGAATCTTCCACTATTAATTTCACAATCAGCATCAATTTCATTATGCAGTTGACATTGGTGAATTTACCGATTAGTTTATGAATGTCAATTATTTATTCGCCTGGGTATTATTGGCTTGTATTAAATAAATGTGATGTTGGTTTGTATGTTTTTTAATTTGGTGTCTTAATCATCACCCATGTATTTGATAATGAATTCGTAACACATTGCTAGAATAAAATAATTGACGATACAGCATTTGCGGAGGTTACAGCCTAATTCTAAGGGTACCCAGTGAACTGATTGGTGTTGGGGATTGTCTTGTTGCGAGCGATTAAGTGCATGAACTACACCGAAAGCTGCAGTGCCAAACAGATGTTCATATGCAGGTAAGGCGATGATCAGATGGATGGCAAGATGTTGTATGCTTACTGATTGCAATTGCTTGTCATGGAGACGTGCGATCCTAAACGGTAATTACCGAATGATACGCACCGGGCGTGGATCGTCTAATGTACCGACTGCATCCACTCAAATTCGCTTTCATAAGGCCAATGTCAAGGGCTTCACGAGGTTCGCGGTCAGCAAGTACGGAATTGATACGCATTTCAGTGATACGGTGTGTTTATCATTATCATTAACAGAAGCATTATTGTTGGCATCGTTATTATTATTGTCTATTAATATTGCACTTTAAAGGATAATCGTACTTTCTGAAAGGGGCAGGCCGCATCTGAGAAAGTGGCTTAAGCTAGTGCTGATTTGCCTGATTTTTTATACCTAGAAAGGGTTACCTGTTAGGGAGATGGACCCACAACTGTTCGGGTGGATGGATGCTTGATAAAATAGAGTGATAATATTATTGCTTATCTCATTAAGATGTTGTTATTATCGATCGGTAGCAACAATAAATACTTCAATAAGACTCAAAAAATAACCCATCGAAAACGAGAACAATTAAGTAGAATCATTGAAGAACGACTTGTCGAAATCATCTCTACCGATAGTCGACTTGCATCCGTTCATTTAAACATTACGAAGGTTGCCTTATTATTATTATCATTAATCTATCATTATTGTTATTACTATTACTATTATTATTGTTATTATTATCGTTATTATTATTTTTATTATTATTGCTATTATTTATCAAAGGTATGATGTTAGTGATGATAAATAAACTGTTTCTAAATAATTATTATTTCAAATTATTTCAGGTTGATGTAAGTTCCTCATTTAATGAGATACGTATATCATGGCTTGTTAAAGGAGATGAAACAGATAAAGTTTGTCATTTCATATGTATTGATTTCAAATAGAAGATGTATAGAACACATATTCGTTTATATATTATATGCTTTTGCATTTGCTTGTAATGATATGAACTGAATTTAAGGAAGTAGCGGATCTGTTGAATAAAGAGACGGCTTCGATTCGTAGAAAACTGTATGAGATGCTGAATTTTGTGGCGATACCAACGATTAAGTTCATTGCTGATGACAGTCATTTGTACTTACAGGTTAGTATTATTTGTTGGTGTGTGATATGTGATCTTTCATTGATTAAATGATTTGCAGAGAATGAATCGACTGTTTGAAATAGCTGATTATGGAGATGGTTCTGATCGTGGTTCTTGATCTATATCACACGCTATAATCATCAGTCATCTATTGTACAAATACAAATACAGAACATTCACCGAAAGTAACAACGATCAAATGGAGCATATTGATATATACCTACAATTGGAATGAATATCTTGTGCAAATATAAAAATTGAGAATATTGCACTTTATAAATACACTTGATCGATATGTAAAAGTGAATGTATAAGAAGGAGGATATGTCACTATACAATCGGTTTTTGATTAGCATCCGGATGGATGGAGATGTTTGTTAAGTGTTATTGATCATTGAAATGTTCTGTAGTAGTCGTCGTCCGAAAGAAATTCCTCAAAGGCTTTTGATTAGGTTTGTTTATGGACATTCAAATGTTTATTCGTGATTGTTGTTATTATCACTGTGGTGTTTATTAATAAAGATTTATTAAACACCTTACTGTTTATGTTCATTATTGAGGGGGATGTTTCAAGGATATTATCAAGCGATTTCATTTTTTAATGAGTGCATTAATATGCAAATCTCAGGTTTAGTTCTTTTTTAGAGTCGTTTCTGATAGCGAATTAATTAAAGGATGAATGCTATTTGATATGACATGGTTTCGTTAATGACTTATTGGAGTTAATCTGTCGTATGAAAATATTAATTCATTTTATTTGACTGAGTGACGAAACTGGAGGTTTAAAATAGAATTTTGATAAACGAACAGATTTTAGACGAGTGTTTTTGGAGTGGTTCATTAAGAGAAGAGATATGGACAGGGGCTTGAGGAGCATAGTTGAGTGGATTCGGGAGAACGAGGAGAGTTTTTATTTGGTGGTAGGTTGCATGTTGTTGTTATGGAGGTGTAATGTAGAGGAGGTGATGAATGAGACGTTGAGTTTGATTGGTATTTTTAAATAATAGCGATTATGGTACGATATTTGTGGTTTGTACGCGTTCGAATGTGCAGATGCACGGTCGAGTTGGCTGGAGTTACAGTTCGAGAGGCGTGTTGCGGACGAGTGTGCGCAATGGATGGCTTGTGCTGAACGTTGCGCTTTGTTCAATCACTATTACACATCTAACTATAAAACAAACAAAGGTCCTCAATTTCTATATCACATCCCTAATTCACACGGCAAATGACCATCCATGATCAAGCATTGTTTTTTGCAATACTAAATAAATAACAATAAGAATATCAGATTGTCGTGGAATATCAAAATTGGGCAGTAAACACAGAAAACAAGTAATCGCCTCGTCAATCGCGCAATCATATTCGATTCGAATTCTGATCTATCAGCAAATCACATCGAAGTCAGTGATTCATTCTCCTGATTACATGAACATTCCTTTACATACGAATGTTTGCACTGAAGTGAATAATTAACAGAAACCCGAAGATGTTCACAATTGAATCAGTGCAAAACGAGGCAAAATCGCACGCAGATCACCAGATCACTTGTTCAGTATTACGAATTGCGTTGTATTCACAAATCAACAAATTCCAAGAGGATATCGAAACCAAGTTAATAACGTTCATGTATACGTTCATGTAGATATACTTAACTAGGCAACTGTAATCATTAATGTCGATATCATCCATTAAGAGTAATCAACGAATACAACTCAGTATGCACAACAAACACAAATAAACGAGCTCTGCAAATCGTGCTCAATAATGAATGCTCAACGTCGGCATACAAAGCGATTCGATCCTACCTTCGCATGCTGCAACATTCCGTTTCTTTCTTTCAATATTCTAATTTTTAATGATCATTCTTTTTCGAGCATTCGAAACGTCGTCATTTTCAGAATGCTATCATCGAGGTTGATGCTGATTTAGTCGATACAACAATTTCGTTTCATACCGACAAAATCAAATACGATTTGAAAGTTGCTTTTATATCTTTGATAAGTTTATTTATATTTGTTATCTACTTTACAATTATAATATTAACAATAACATTAATAATGATAATGATAATAATAATGCTAATAATAATGATAATAATAATAATAATAATAAAACAAATTTGAGAGTATAATTGTGGAAGCATGCCATCAAGAATACGTTCGTTTTGCAAAGGAGGATATAGAAGAGTGGATATCGGAATGCACGACCACGATCGAGCGCCATTTGAATGTGCAACAGTTCATGAAACGACCTGAGATAGAACCTTTCTGTGTTCTCATCTTCAATCAATCGGTTCAAAATAACTACGTTTCAACCACCTATTTGAACCGCGACTGTTACCTAATCGCTGTCTAATAATCTCCTCTTTCAGATTCACGACGATTCACCTGAAGAATCTTTTATCGATCGCATCAAACTCATCAGGCATCTTCTCTTCGAACTTTCTAAATGTCCGCAGGTATTTTTAATGTCATTTAGGTATTCGTTATTCACAGGTCATATGAATATTCAGATAGTAACGAATGGTGTTTTCACTATACGGTTGCATATTGTGTGGGGCATATTGGAGCAAAGAGGAAAGGAGATGCTGAGAAAGTATTCGATTCGTTTGAGGGAGCGATTCAAACAGTACGTTTATTTGTAATCTGTAAATATGCTCGGAGATATCGGTGATTTTTCAGATCAGCAATACAGCTGTTCGGCTCTTTTCAGCACTTCAACAAATTGCTATCATTTCGTTCTCTCAGTCCGATCGCTATGCTTGATAATAAAGTAAAGTTATCAATTTTGTTGTTGCCTTAAATAGCATCTGTATTTTTGCGTATATTATTGTACCGATGTGTGCTACAGAATTATACTCAAATGAAAAGTAAAAGCGATCGTACAAAGAGTGTACAGTGCAGATCGTTTTCAACGAATCGTGCCTCATAACTTTCGAGTACTGCCTTAAGTGCTCGGATGCTTGTAGTTCAGGTTCTTATCTATTTTCGAGGAAGTTTGAAATCATTTGTCATTTTCCTTCTACGGTTCAAGTATGGCTGATGCAATGGTAGCTTGTGTGTGAGAGCAAGAGTCCGGTTTCTTTATTGGCAGTGGTTGCGACTGATTGTGGGTTTTTAAGAAAAGTGGTTCGATTTGTGTGCTTGAACGCTGAACTTTGGAAGGGGCTAAACAACTTCCGATCTGGCGAATCGGATCATTTCTCTTTTTTTCGTTCTCTAATCACAATACTAGATGAAAGGTCATGTTCAAATTGTAACACCAACAAGAATAATCAGTCGATCGCGGCCAAATTTGAACTGAGTGCATATGCAAACACGTTTTATTAGTTCACAAACGCAAAAAATAAAAGCGTTTTATAGCCAAACACATCACTGCTTTGGTTTGTAAAATGCTATTGCGATGGCTGTGCTTGAACTTTATTATGAAAATTGTGATTACATTTGTCACATTGAATTTTCTAGGAGCCATTTCACTCCAATACATTCCTTTCTGGAAAATCAACAGCTCGGTATAACAAGTCTCTTTCGAGAGTCCTGTGCAGTGGAGGATCGTTCCACCTTTTTAGAAAACAAGAACAGCACAGAATCGTACTGAACTATGATGTGTAATGCTATCTGTCAAGCATAAGAAATGTTACAGATTGAAGTTGAACGTGTTTGGAAGGATGGCGAAATATCGTGTGCGATTAACGAACTTATTAATCTTTTTGATAGAATGCATCATCTTTCTGAGGTAATTCTATTGAATTTTATTGTTAGAGGAGGTAATAAAAATAATTAAATATATAAAGGAGGTAGTATCGCTGGAGAGTGAAGAGCATGAACTTCTATCGAAGGTAGCTGAAATTAGGAAAAGACTGCGGGCGCGATTCAAAAATTTCGAATCGTTTTTCAATCGTCACATTGCGGTGTTCGTATCTTTCGTAAAGGTATAATCACAACTCTATTGTGCCATTTAATCAGTCATACTCAATCATAAACATTGTAAACGATTACAACTGCAATACTAAAGGAACGAGAGCACGACATATCAAAAAGGATCAATGACTCGATGAAACAACTGAAACTCATCGAAACATTCTCGACTATCGGTCAAGTGGATCAGTATGTCCACTCTATGAAGCATCTGAAACCGATCGCTGATCAGATATACTCAGATGTTAACTCGTTGAACCGTCTGCAAACGGTAATTTTTGTCTGATCATTATCACTTTTCTCATGATCGCTTTGAATCGTAGGCGGTTGGTGTGCGACGAACAGACATTTCGACCATACGTTCAATCGCGTCACATGTCAACGCTCTATCGCAACTTTTCGTTGCTTATCAACACTTTCACCAATATCAAACGTATTATTCATTCATTTATATCTGTCATCAATGACGTGTCACTGTAAGAAATTTGGAATATTTCAGTGAATTCTTATCACTAAAACGAACTGATGCGAATGTAACGTTCTATCTTGATCATTACAACAACTTCATGGAACAACTATCTAATCTAGAAAAAGCATTGATAACGCAGCCATCTGCTAAGAATTTCATTATGCAGGTTGCTTTTTCAAAATTATTGTAGTTATTACAAATAGTATATTATAAATATTAATGATACTGAATAAAGGCACGAAATGAAGCAGATAAATTGAGAAAGAAATTGGATATAATCGATGTAATGACTTGTGCTCATCTTAAGCCAGCATACTGGGCTAGTGTCTCCGAAATAATTGGTCAGTGCTATTGTTTTAATCAAAAGTTGATACTTTCTTGTACATGCTTGTCATATAGGATTCGATATGCGGATTTATGAAGAGGCGACGATATCAGAGCTACTTGAGTTATCCTTGGACAGTAGTGTCATAAATGAACTAAAATTGATCTGTGCGAGTGCTGAACAACTCGTTCACATTTGAGTGATTCCATCCCCTTGATTTATTCTGCAAACAGGTGCGTATTTCATTTGTTTCTTTACTTCTTGCATGCCTTTTCCTCTTCATTCATACCCTATTCAATCAGTCGATAAGATTTCATGCATCAACTTACGACAAACTTCTGATTGGTATGTTTTTTATATTATTCCATATTAGCGTTGTGATGTCTTCGATTTCCAGTTGAAATTAAAACGAATCACTTGCAAATATAATCCGATGCCTCCCCTTCATGACATGTTATGTTGATGCAGCGAATAAAGTCCTACAAACAATTTACTTAGCCTTATTTCAGAATGATGCATGCTTTGATAAAATGTATGTGCAACCAAAGGTTGTTGCTTACAATTAGTATTGAAATGCACTGTTGTCATATGGGAAGAGTGTGACCAGACAAATAGAGAAAAGTATTCAATTCAACCCGTTTGTCATTAGTTTCATCCATGTAACGTTACTTCGAAACTTGCAGATGCCTTCACTACCCATACGTGGGTGCGCTCGCACCACAGGGTGCGTGAGCGCTAATTTTTTGACAGCGGCTTCGGGGTTTCCGGGGTCGCGCTGGGAATTAAATAATAGATTGATTGGTGGATAGCGATTGCTTGGGCAGTGCATGTTGGATTGTGTTTGTCGTGCTTGATTTGAAGTGCGGTTTGTATCTGACTATGAGTGAGTCATGCTAATGTTAACCATCCGACCAGTCGTGGTCGGAATTCCAATTTCGACCAGAGGACTTTGAAGTTTGATCGAGATACAGAATTTCGGAATCCTAAAATGTGAATTCGGTCAGATTCCGATCGAGGAATTTCGAAGAGCAGTTGGAATAGCGAATTTTGAAATGTTAAAAAGTCGATTCGGTTGGATTCCGACTGAACTGAAATTTTGTTCAGATGCCATCACTAATGTGTTAGTGATATGGGCGATTTGCATATCATTGCTTATGGAATGAACGTATGACCGATGTGGGATCTAAGAAGAGATTGTGAAAAGTGAGGGCATTTAGTCACACTGAGGTTGTTCGTCAAATGGGAGGGCACATTTGATTTGTGTGTGGTGGTGTTGATGAGAGAAGGGATTTGCCTTGTGGATTAGATAAAAAGTACTAACACTGTTTCGTTTCTTAAAAGAGATATGGTGATAAGTATGGCGTGTAAGCGGAACGAATATACAATTAGGACAAAGCAGTAAGGCGAAAATCTATCCACTGCTTTTATACACTTCACCAACAGATTTGTTGTTAAACTGCTCCGATAGTGTATATAATGTTTGTTGTTGAGATTGTGTGTGGTGGATGGTTTCGTGGTGCGTTGGGTATGGCAAATGGCGAATGACGAATGCAGTAATCAAGTCATCGACTTAAACTGCTAAATCGAGTTAGTTGTGGTTATATGAGTGTACTGCCGCCTGCCAGAGGGTGGATCATCCAAGGCAGAAGATAACATCAGCGGATGAATGGATCGTGTTGTAAGCTTAGACTAGTCCTTACTCATCTTTGCTTATTCACCATATGATATGTGCAAATGCGATCTCTCATTTATCTCTTTTTACTGCTCACAGCTTGATGTTTATTAAATCATTTTTATAAAACACCATATATATATATATATATATATATATATATATATATATATATATATATATATATATATATATATATATATATATATATATATATATATATATATATATATATATATATATATATATATATATATATATATATATATATATATATATAATCTTTGAAAGTTGTCCTTTTTTCAATCGCTTATCATCTGATCAGCATATTTCATATTCATTTATTTGTTATTACTGTTGGTTCGCTTCTGAAATGATCGATGGCTGATTCCTCATTTTTTTTTGCTGATTTGTAATCCGTATTCATTTTGCACTTTCTTCTATACACCTCAGTTCTGTGAGTGGTTGGTTGAAAGTGAAAAGTGAAACGATGAAAATGTAATCGTCGTTCTCATAAATTGTATTGATTTCACGGTGTCTCGTCTTACTGCATGACATTCATGTGGAGGAGAGATACATACGTACGTAGAAGTGCTACATCACATATCTTTTTATTTTTATGTACTTAGTTCATTTAAAACTTTGAACTGCCGATCTTTTTCCGCGTTCCTCTTTTTTCGATACGTTTCACAACAAAAAGTGCTCATTTTATCGAATCGGAATGCATTCTCATAGTTGAGTAATGGTTCATTTTGCAAATCAATTATTCATTCAAAAAACAAGAAATAAAACCATTGCAAGTTAATTCAATTGGAATGACGTTTACGTATCAAGAAATTAAACTATTATGAATGTCGCAAGTAGAATGTTGTTGCATTTCAACGATACCAAATCGTATTCGTAACATTACTTAATCAAATTGAACTTCGTTTCCATCAATTCACTTTATTTGTTTTATTGCATTCATACTGATTAATTGTTTGCTAAATTGTCCTTAATGAAACGTTCGTTTTTTTAAATGATGGATATTTGTTGACTGTTCAAATCAAGTTGAATAGAATAGTGACAGTAATTCTCATAAATGCTTGCTTATTTGAATTGCAATTGTAAATGAGATGTTGAAGTGTACGATTGGGTGAACATGTGCAATAGCTAGTCATGACCAGCAGCCATATTCCAGTCTTTATCCGTTACACTTCTTATGCATACATATCATATCAAATGCATGATGTTATTAACAGCTGCCGCAACCCTCATGCGTTAACGCACTAATAATATCTTCGAAATCAGAAACGCATATTCTTAAACAATTCACAACTCGATTCCATGCTCTCGTTCTCAAAAGCAACTCATCCACAAGGCTCATACCCAAATCACCTTCATAAAATCAACAAGCATTTATTTAATCCACTCAAGTGCAATATCATTCTTTACATTCGCATTCTATACCTGTCTCTCTCTCTCTCTCTGAAAATAACAACGATAATATAAGTATAAAAGCGTCATCTGTTAAACACCCCCGTTCGAGTAGAAATATACGTTACTAATTGTAACGAGGAGCTATCGATTGCAAACCACTCACGAAATAAGCTTTGCTTCATTCTTTCTCGCTAAATACTCTCAAGAATTAATTCCGTTAAACATCAACCATAAACAGTCACTTCACGGGTGCGATATCAGCGCATATTGATGAACGTTTTGTTTCACTCATTCTTTTCCGTAATACCATCGCTCATTATATAAATAATCGTTTTTATCTCTATGATTGTCGTGTAATGAACATGATTTGAGGTGATTCGAATCATCGTAATGCATCTGCTGTCGCATCATAAATCCAGATGCCATAGCAATATGCACAGATACACGGCATCATCCTCATCGCCGAACACGAATTCTTATCACCTTGTAATGATTAGTCTTTTGATATCAATAGTCATGAATATCCAAATGGGTAATTGCTTTAATATCGACATACGACATCCCGTCATTCATCGATCTACACCCAATTCACTTTTTGGTTATTCGATTGATTTTTATCAACATCAAGGAATGACTTTGTTAGTTTCGTT
The DNA here is from genome assembly GCA_035041965.1 of Anisakis pegreffii. Lineage (NCBI taxonomy): Eukaryota > Metazoa > Nematoda > Chromadorea > Rhabditida > Anisakidae > Anisakis > Anisakis pegreffii. The sequence continues at coordinate 29,324 of JAPYMA010001845.1, read as the reverse complement.
ATTTTCATCATTCACTTTATTCACACTTACAGCTAGTCATCTAATTTGCCTTCGTGCTATCACATTCGGAATGTATTGACATGATCATACATACGATTATGATCTGCCTACTATTAATATGTACGTACGACTATGTCACTAAAAATTCATATGAATCATCATTTATTAATCAACTACCCCTTACGCCTTTCCCTACAATCACCTCTCAGATTATTTGCTTTTTATTTTCTCATCGCAAGTATGATTCACACCTTTTTAGTTGCTGTCACATTCACCTCTTAACACCACCCAAACCACATACGCAGCCAACCACAAAACTGGCACCATCTCCTAATTTTTTCGGTTCTGCCAAATACTGCAACACTAATTACGGCCCTCTTGTCGCCCATACTGCACCCTATCTTATTGTTAGTAGTCATCCACATGCCTACCCTTAGCACTGATTAGCGATATAGTTAACCAAATTCGTTGCGTTATAAAGAAATTTGCATACAATGACAAGCAGGTATCAAAACTATTCTCCATGGAAAAAGAGAATTTCTTTTCGCTGTCTTATGTCCTCGAAGAGGATGCTCTCTTGTGCCTAAAAGATTGCATGTGTTTCGAAAACATCGTTCGAGTCAGAATATTGTATATTCTGCAATCAAGCGATTTTGAAAGTTGGATTGGAAAGTGTTTTGCAAACAGATATATGCAGTGAAGTTGTTTGGTTGAATAACTGAGGCGGCGTAAAGGCACATTGAATGTTTTGAACGGATATTGCTGCCGAGAGGAAGTGTTGATGTGCACAATAGATGTGGTGCAAGAATATAGGTTTATTTGTTGTTAAATGAAAGGACATTATTGTTATGGATCGAGTTGGTTGGGTGCATTGTTATGAACACGTAGTGGTATCTGTTTAATAAGGGCATGTTAATTGCGTCTGGTGAGTTGACCTCAGACCAGAAAAGTCGCAAAGTGACATTGTGAAGGTGCTCTAAACGCAACTCGTTCGTCTGAACGCAGCCCTATTGAGTTGCTTGAAAGAGCGTAATGTGTTGGTTATATGAGGGGAATGCTGCAAGTTCAGCAGCTGCTCATTCTTACAGGAAAATAGGCATTAATCGACCATGAAAATTTGTCAATAAAATTAAAATTTCTCAGTAAACATATCCGATAAACATATCCGATCATCGAACACAATTCAGACTGATAGTTGGTGCTCCGAAAGCAAACAGTAGTGCAAAACAGCCAGGAATACGTCAGAGTGGAGCTGTTTTCCGATGTTCGGTCGAAAAGGCTCTTTGTTCGGAAATTTATTTCGATCGACAAGGTTTGATTGACTGATTGATTATTCATTAATGATATCAGGATGGATAAGCATGTAAATGTGATACATCGAAAACAAAAAAGCAATAGCTGATTGCCGGATGAATGAATGACAAACATAAATGAGAGATTTGAAGTGGGGTGCTTCACGATAGATTTTGAAGGTAACGAAAAACGATTGAATGGATCGCAACTGTTACCGATCGAAGAGAAGTCACAGCAGATGTTCGGTGCGACGGTCGTTTCGTCGAGGAAGGGAGACAAAGTTTTGGTTAGATTCACGATTGCTCCTTTCAGTTCACAATTATCAGCAGCGTTCGTCGGGGAACGAGATCGACAATTCCCGGACAATATTGCTCCCCGACTTTTGATCGGAGTCCATTCCGGACGGATGCCCCCTCACAGGGACCTCCGCAGGCAATTTGCTGCCCGACTTTTTTGTCGTGGTCTTCCCCTCTTTCCACTCCGTTCCCCAAGCAGATTCCACTCTAGCCAAGAAATTACTTCCTAACGAACCCTATTTGTCAAGGTGTATTATTGATGAACTAATGGCAGAATTGATTCAGGCTTGTGCTCCACATTACAAATACTTCTTCTCGAAGTTCGAAGTGATTGAACCGGTAGGGACTTGTTTTTACGCGACTGAAGGGTTTGAGCGCATTGAAGAATTCGCATCGTGCAGACAAGAACGTTAGATTATTATTTATTATTATTGTTATTTTTATTATTATTATTGCTATCAGTGATGTATTACCGATCTATTTCTCTTGCAAATTGAAATCGTAAAATCATATGTTTCGAAAAATTAATTCATTTATTCATATCTGAGCAGCTTACTGTCGTTTCCTGTGCTCCCTCTGAATGGGACGAGCAAAGGAGCGCAGGGAGTAAAGAAAGCGGTTGGTTAAGAGTATACGAACGAGATGAGAGTCCGTTCGGGTTGGACGAGAATTGAGCGGAGAGTGATTTATAAGATGATTGCAGCAGCACGACACGGTCATCACCGGTTCGGGTATGGCATGTGTGGATTCAGTGCAGCGATCCCAGACGACGGCAATAAACGCCTGTTCATCGGAGCACCAGGCGCATATTATTGGCAGGGCACGATCTTCTCGCAGAATATCAGCAATCAACGAGACCGACCGAACACTCGAGATGGACCGGCCAGTCACGATAATTACAATCTCGGTATGTAGTACTTGTTTTGATGAGCAAATGCCGTTTATTGATCAATTGCAAATTTAAGGATATGCAATCGCAGTTGGTGATTTCGATGGCGATGGTAACGACGACATTGTGAGCGGTGTTCCGAGAGGGAATGATCTCGTTGGAGCGGTAATTCATTACTCAACTGATTAATGTGCAAACGATAGTTTTTTTCACCTGGATTAGCCAGGCCATCAAACGTTTATAACGTTGCTGGCCGCAATTGTCGCGTTTCCATTCACACTGCTTTAGCCTTGATTGACGCTACCCCGCTGGCTAGACGAGCAGGCCAAGTGAACACAACCGAGCATTTAATTAGTTGCCGTGAATACTTTGCACAATTAAACTTAGCCAAATACCATAAATAATCATAACTCTACAAAATAAACATTCCGCCGATCGCTAACAGCGATCAACAAAACAACCGCTCGATGTGTAAGTAACAAGTAATAATCGCAAACAACAGTAGCAGTGATAATATCATCCGTCTATCTCAATATATTCAGGTATACATATTCACAAGCAGTCTCGAACCATTGCGAAATTTAACCGATCATTCTGCACAACGCGGACAATATTTCGGTGCATCTGTTGCTGTTTCGGATTTAAATGGCGATGGGTAACTGTTTATTTATTTCAGCAACAATTGCTAATATTACACTGCGTTCACTCGTGTTCATATGCATAATTATTTCGTATGAGTAATCGTTAATTCAAATGAATATTCATATGTTAAAAGTTGTTATTGTTCAAGTGATCAAATAATGGTTGGATACAACGAATGAAGATAATTTCAGATTGGATGATATCATTGTCGGGTCACCGTTTTATACGGATTATGTAACCGTTAAAGACGTGAAGACACAGGAACAAAAACCTCGTTATGAAGTTGGCAAGGTGATGGTCTTCTTCCAGAGCGCCGCGGTTCGTTGTTTATTTATTTTTGTTATCATTCTGATCGAAAGTCATTTCAGCATGACTTCCCCAAATGGGAATCAATAGTTGGTCATTCAGAATGGTCCCGATTTGGATTCTCGTTGGCTGCAGTTGGCGATCTTAACCAGGATGGTTACAATGGTATGTTGTTATGATTAGAGTAATGAATATGAATGTATTCGTCTATTCGCAATGAAACTGTTGAAGATTTCATCGTTGGTGCACCTTACGATGGGGTAAATGCCGAAGGAGTGGTGTATGTGTATCACGGATCAAACGATGGAGTTCGCACTCAGTTCACACAGAAACTGGAGGCAAGTAAGATCAGCGCTTCTCTGCGCGGATTCGGCTACTCGCTCGCTGGTGGAGGCAAAGATGTCGACCAGAATCAATATCCTGGTCATTAATAATCTTAGCGCCTGATCATATGACTAAGCTATATATCTGATAATAACAGTGATAATTTAGACATCGCAGTCGGTGCCCATCTGAGTTCACATGCTCTTGTGTTCAAGACAAAACCTGTAATAACAGTCACCGGCTCAATCAGTACTGCCAGACACTCCATTAATCTCGATCAGAAGACATGTCCCACAGAATTCGGTTACATGGCTTGGTATCTTTTATCTATTTGTTTGTTCGTAATAATAATAGTAATATTAAAATAAATGCCTCCTATCTTAGTGATCAATTGAAACTGTGTGTGCAGTATGAGGGTAAAGGACAATCACCGAACGATATCGAACTAAAAGTGATAATCAATGTCGACTCGAAGAAAACGATCAGTCCGAGAGCATTCTTCAGGAGGCGTGATTTGGTTAGATATTATATTATCATCTGTGATAGTATAATTTGGCTGAATAAATAATACGAGTGAATTAAAGGCTCAAAAACGAAATGTTAAAGTGAGTAAGAAATCGCTCTCAAAAGAACAGCCAAACCTCATCGAACAAACTCTTCACATTCGAAGGAGAGAACGATTCTGCGATGACTACGACATCTATGTCTCGGTTCTTTTTTATTCATTACTTCCATATTATTATTTCTCTTTCTTGGCTCTCTTATTGAGTTATATTCTAATACGTCAGTCCATTGAGTAAGAGAGCGGACAAACGAATCAACCATACAGAGTGATAGTTAGTGTATTGCAAAGAGTTGTATTAATCAATGATAATAATCAAAGGATTCAATCCGCGATAAATTGACTCCGATTCAAATCACAGCGAATTATTCATATGAGGAACGTTCAAGTGGTATCTCCCTCTCTGGCAACTTAGAACCAGCCATTGATAATACAGTTCCACTGACATTTGTTCATGAGGTAAGCAACTCATTGAATTCGAATTTATTAATTGCGTTCATGCAAATGAGATAGATACCGTATATGACTTATTTGCAGTTGTCGATCGACAAGAACTGCGGTGCTGATAACGAGTGCATACCAGATCTTCAGTTGCATGCAATATCGTTCGTTCTTTTCTTTATTCATTTCACTGCTTCTTACATACTATAACCTAAATTTTTTTCAGAAACAGGGAAAAATTCACGATCGGTTCCACAGAACAATCGCTCTTATTGAATGTATCGGTGATGAATCGTGGTGAAGATTCTTATGAATCACAGTTTTTTATCCTGCTTCCACCTGGCTTTGAATACGGTGGCATTGAGAACTATAGCGCAAAGGTTATTATTTGATTTGCACGGATCAACTGGTATTTTAATAATGTAATTGTATTTAAGCAACCATTAAGCTGTTCACCACAAACCAAGGATACTAAGCAATCAGCAAAAGAAGAAGAAGAATACAAATTCGTGTGTGATATCGGCAATCCACTGCCATCGAACGCACACATTGAATTCGGATTTCGATTATCAGCGACTGGTATTGATACGAGTAAGGAAGAGATCGTGGTGAAGATGTTTGTGAATAGGTAAGTGAATAGCTTTTGTTATTAGCACTCGATTCTAATGAATGCACGCTGATGCAGTACGAATGCGGAGAATGAAGAAACTCGCACCGATAATGCCCTTACGCTGCACATCCCGCTCGAAATGAAGGCACAGTTATCGTTGGTCGGCAGATCAACACCCGAACAGCTGGATTACTCTATCAGAAATACACTCCCCATTTCGAAGGCTCTTTTCGACTCGGATATCGGACCTGTCGTTAGTCATCTTTATCAGGTGAGGCAAGCTCTTCGTTATTCTCACTGTGCGTAAAAGCACCTCATAAAATTACAGTAATTTATATATGAAGGTAATCAATCGCGGTCCGAGTGCAATAAGCAGCGCAACACTCGATATAATATGGCCAAGTTTCGCAGGGAATGGTCAGCATCTATTGTATCTAATCGATAACGTACAAGTGAATGATGCATCTAAAGTGAAATGTCGCGTCAGGCAAAATCGGAATGTTAATCCGGAGAGTTTAACGGTGATTCTTAGTTTGTTGTGTTCGATTATCCGTCAATGATCAGTATTCTATCTTTATCCACGTGACATCTCTACACTACATCCCCATTATTTCGTCTCAGGCAAAAATTAGTCCATAACTTATCCTCTTGCTAGTAAGTACTCATTTTATATATTCCATAAATATAGATATCAAATGAACACATTCCAACACCATCAGCGATAATTTTCGACGAAAGTTATGATGAAAATGGTGATGAACACGTTCATGATCAATACGAAGATCTGAAGAGACGTCGTCATAAACGTGATGCTTCCCCTCAAAATGAACACGATTACGACAAAACTCGAATGGCGGTCACGTCCAAGAATGAGATGAAGAATGCAGTAAGACTCGCGAAAGCATCTTCATCTGCCATCGAATACAAAGGATATTTGAGTCGTGCCACTTTGGTTGGTTATTACTCTTAATTTATCAACATTCATCTCGTCTACAGTTTAACGAGACACTCTCAATCACCAAACGAATATTTCAGGATTGCAATTACAATAATTGTACGCATATCGAATGTGACATCGGTTATCTGCACGAGGATGAGTTCATTTTGGTCGAGGTCTACTCACGTTTAGTGCTCAACACACTTGTCACCAACAATATCCTCGAGGCTGACATCTCGTCTATTGGCATCGCTAAAATAACTTCTCTTTCCAATGCACCTTCGTCCAAATACAATCCTCCCGCACAACTCACTGCTGTTTGTCTCTTAATTATTATACTTGTTGTTATATGCGGGAAATGAACTCGATTTAATGCAGGTAACAACCGATGTGAATCCGACCGATCCAGAGCAATCGCAGCGCGGTGTTCCGTGGTGGTTATATTTACTGGCAATTCTTATTGGCTTGGTCATTCTCGCATTGCTTATTTTATGCTTATGGAGGGTTAGTGTGCACTTGTTGTTGTTGTTGAATAAGAGATGCAATACTAGCAAGTAATTCAATCCGGATTACAGTGCGGATTCTTCAAACGAAACCGTCCACCGACCGAACAAGCCACTTACAAGAAAGGTTTGAAGGGCACCGATGATATGTATGCAGACAGCAAAGTGCGTTACGCACATCCCTACATGTACTCGGAACAACGGCACGGTGTTAAAGTCTAGTCATCTGCGGTTCGCATCTAACATTGATCATCGCGTTATCTTATCATTATCTTATCTCATTGAAACTCATCTCAACGAAAGTAACCGATAATCAGTGCAGCTACTAAATTGTGTATATATGACAACGATATCGATAGTTATTCAGTTTCATTCATCCATTCATTTATGAGTTATTTGATGGTGTTAACCCATTATTTTCATTGTTATTATATTCATCGGTTATTTTCTCAGTTTCGACGTGCCTTTTAATAACGCAACTGAATTTCATTTCGTTGTTTGTGTTATTTAAACATATTTTATTGGTCAGTAATAGGTGCATAATTGTTTCATTTGCTTTATTTGCATAATTTTATAATTCGCATAATTTCAAAAAGCAAATGAATAGTAAATCATTTGATTTACTATTCATTTGCTTTTTTGTCAATTATTGATTTTCATTTCATATACATTTAACAAATAAAAAACAATATCTGTTTCCAACTTGACAATGCACCAGAGACCGATAAACATTAATACTCATCTAATATTAATAGTTATATGCTATCTATAGTCAATTAGTAATATAGCATTCAGAATAACAACAATGATATTGATAATAATAATAATAATAATAATAATAACAATGACGATATAAAACATATCGACAAATGATGTAACAGATTAAAACAAGTGATAATGGTAGTAAGAGTGGATTATAATAAATTCGAATAAGAAATGCAAAAAGAAATTGATATGAAACAAAGAGAATTTGGATGTTTGCTATTAACGAAACAATAATAGAATATTAATAGTGCAACAAGAAGAACAACCAACAGAATGAAACATATCAATGCGATGGTGAACTGTTGAAAGTATAACATTTGATCGTACGAGAACGATGGTCTTCTGTCGATCTCGTTATCACTGTTACTGATGTTATCAGCACCGTTCCTACTCTTAATATTATCATCGTTTTCGTGGTTTAAGACAAATTGTACTCGCTGAACAGAACGAACTGTTGGTGATTCTGAATGAATTGAATTCACTTCGTCATCCAGTGACTTACTTCTAGTGCATAATTAACTATTTATCACCAAACACTTCATCAGTAATTATAGATGAGTGTGCGTTGTGATGTGCATTTTAGAGTAACCAATAAGGCAATAGTAAATAAACATAACTGACCAAAGTAGTGCGCAGATAGTACAGTAACATCGTAAGATGTTTTCGCGTTAGACAGCCATCATCATTTACAATATTAGTAGCGCGCAACCAGTATTGTCACCAATATTATTATCACTACTCACTTTTATATTCATTATCATCTATAATGATAATTATTATTCTGCATTATATTTTGATTCACACTGATCCTCGATCTTCCTCTTTTCGTTACGCATCCAATTCGATTCAGTTCCAATACTTCAATATCCCTGTTGCAGCTGATGATGGCGTTCTAACGTTTTACGGTGTTACCGTATTATGTGCGCATTATTTTAGTCATTTATTGCTAAGTTATTATTTCACTTTATCAAATTATACGTATCTACATCTAGAGTATTTATGACTGGAATGAATACCTTTGATATTATATGTGACGTTACGAGACCGCATCGGATACTGAAAATAGACAGTGATGTTGTTTTGTTGCAATTCGAACAGTTGCTTTGCCAGAACCGAATACCAGAATATTAACGGCTTATCCTCATCAAATATCTGTCGGTCGAATTGAACGATTGGATTTTCATTGTCATCATAATAATATTGCTGAAAATTCTCTGGAATCAAAATTATTTCCATTCAGTTTTCATAAATACTCTCATCTAATAAGGTAACTTAAGCTCAGTGATCACTACACTGAATGAAATTAGTGAATAACATCGTCGGATGCGTAGTCGATCGAAGGCATTGGAATGCGGTATCTGACGAAACACAAATTTTCATCGATAATTTGCACTTCCGATAAACGACCATAATCCATGCAGTCTATCAGATCCTTCAATTTTTTTTGATTTTATTTATCTCATTCATCACATCGGATGTAAACATTTAAATTTATGCGAATATAAATAAATATGCATACGTAAATATTTATATATCCACACATCTATGCACAGATTGTTGGATGTGCTGAGAGATGGATGTCAAGGAAGGATGGGTGTTGTATTGATGATAACAAAGAGACAATGAATTGCGATTGATGATTAAACGAATGAGTAAACTAGGGTGAAGCAAAGAACCCAATTTTTGAAATACCGGCCGACTCTGTCACAAGTAAGTGGCAGTAATCAGAGTAAGATACGGCGATAGATTACATTCGGGTTCATGAGGCTAATACTGGTAGACCATTCATTGTTTAACAGATGTTTGAACCCCGATGCGAAAGAATAATCCACTCTTTTAATAGATATCTATTCATTTAATACAGGCTGCAATCGTGACTGATTAGGTCTGCCGCAACTCAGTTCCTCAGCAGACCTCAAGTTCCTCTTTTACATCACATTTTCACTCGTTGACTGATACTAATATGAATAACAGTAATACCAATGACAACAATCGTAATATGGATGATGATTATTAAAGATGGCATCTCAGCGAAATTTCCTGTCGGTCGGAATCCAACCGACTTGACTTCTCCATATTCCGAAAGTCGGAATTTCTTAAGACCTTTCAAACTGCTTGGCTGGAATCCGACCGACGAAAATCCGATCGAAATTGTCGAATTTTTGCGATCGATCATCGGTCTGATGCCATCACTAATGGTAATAATGACAATAATAATATTAAAATACCTTGACCGCATAAATCGCGTTCAAAGTCAAATTGCTAAAATGAACATCTTGGTTGCTTTCACTCTCCCAAAATCGCCCAATTTCAATGGAAATAGAATTTTGATCAGCTGTACTCATCAGAGGCATATCTAGCCATTGACTCGCTGTAACCACTTACCATTAGAACACATTAATGCAATTGAAGTGAATGACAAATTCAAGTAAATGCTAAATGAATAAATAAACGAATGAAGATTGATTTACTAACCACAGAAAATGCGTTAAAATATCAACTTAAAACGCATTTATCAGTGATATCTTTACCCGTTTTAACGTTTTGATGATGGCTTTTTGCAGTAATATCGTCATTTATTTTTTGCGCATTGTAAGAGTCAATGAATCATTATTTATTTAATACTCAATAAATTTTTCATCATCACCACTATCACCCTCAATCGTCAAATACATTTATCACCCACAACTCGAACATTTCTGCGTACAGCAAGATACTCTCCTTTGCTCGCCTGGTGTGCTTTTCACCAAATCGCACGCCGTTGATGAATTAATCCAAGATACGCAATATTAGGCCGTGAAATGAGGGTGGGCCTGGTAAAAACATTCTCTGGCAAAAACAATTTTTGGAATACAACCGATTCTGTTTCAAGTAAGTGGCAGTAATGAGAGTAAGGTACGGCGATGGATTGGGACGTGCTTCACTCAATGCACGATAATCTTTAGTTGCTTGTTCGATAAGCATCATGCAAAAACCTAATTCCCTACTTTTGTAATCGTAACACAAAGCCGAAGTTCCACATCAGACTGCGTATGCAATGATGAGCACGTTTCGCGATTGTTCGCCAGACAACAATAAATCAACGCTGTACACACTTGAAATGAACACTTGTAATGAAAGAAGATATTGAATACGTATGTATGTAACTAAAAACTTACAAGGTATGTAACAGATTGAAACTGTTGAATCACTGTTAGTGTTATGATCATTTAGAAGGGAGCGAGGGATGCATGATTCTGAGATTGACCTGGTGCATGCGTATCTGCTCTTATCTCTTATTAAACAAAATCTGGAATGTGGAGATAATACAGACAATATTTTAGTAGCAGCATGTCGCATCACAGGTTGAGATATAATTACAAAGCTATAATACCGGTCGATATCACGACGACATTCTGAGCAATCCTTGTATGTTACATGTGAAAGTGAATTGAGCTCATCTGAAGAACAAGTGAAATTCATGCACGGCAGATGTTGTGTGTTTAAGAGTTGGATGCTGAAAATATTAATTCAATTCAGTGAAGTGAATCGAAATTATACGATTTGATGTAAATCGTAATTTGGTAGACTCTTAGAACATGAACAGCTCTATAATGAATGGCAAGAAACTCTCAGATGTGAATTGTTAATTAACATTTATTGAAGGTGTTCAATGAATTAGTTTGTGATCAGAATTTACGTTAGAAATCAGCACGGTGAACGAATTCAAAAAAATGAACAAAATGAAATAAGTGACCTTATACATACCTAATAAAGATGAGTAAAGTAAGGCAGTTAGTGCTCATTGTTATTGTACAATATTGCAAATTAATTCCATAACACTGAAATGAAGTGAACAAGTTTAATCACTTATTTTATTGATTCATTCGCATTAGTCAACGATTCGTTGCACTGAGAACTTCAATTTACAACATGTTTCATCTCTTGCAGTGACCACGTTTAGCATTATTCCACTTTGGTTTACACAAAACGAGAATTGTTCATTCCTTTTTCATGTAACAGACATACTCTTCACGTAAAATTCATCAAACTTTCAGAAGGCATCATCCACCAACAAACTCATTCTTCCCATCTCACAACGCACTTCAATCTGTCGAATTGCATCAGAACTTAACAATTTTACGTGACTCATTTTTCACACACTCGATACCATCCAGCACATGTGCTTCACATCGTTTTGAGTGAATAAACCAAACTCATCCGCATTTCAGTGATAAATATGCAACAACATTCATAAATAACCACGGTTTATTGGCAAATAAACAGATCAATAAATTGACAAAACATTGCTGATTGTATACATTTTGACACAATACGCTAAGGTTCGTGAAAACCAGATATAAGAACTGAAATATTATACAACAATCAATCACATAACAACACACAGCACTGATTGGCATTTCGATTGTTAAATAACAGTTACAGAAACAAATGAATAACATAGATTGGTTTTTGTTGCATTGAAAAATTTCACTGTTAAGCGAGAGTAACGATAAATTCACGTATAGAATAAAAGAACGAAAGAAAATCAGGAATAAGATTTGAGTTTTTCAGCACGAAAATGATAGAACGACATTGCAGTACGTGATATATTCCAGCCGGCGGTGATTGTTGCAATATAGAAAATGAATATGAACGTGATTGGGTAGAGAAATATATGCGTATTTTTGAGGATTGGGAGTGCTGCAAACAGAATGATTGCTTAACATTGTTGTGGTTTTGATTATCAATATCAGTATGAATGAATGAATTGAAAGTGAATATGAATGAAAATAACGCACCAGTATAACCGAGAAAGGTGATATAAATGTAATAAACGACTGCCAAAAACCAGATCGAGTTACCAAAGAAACGAGGGAGCATTGCGTCGTAATCGATCAAATCTAAATTAAGCGAAATTTATTTCAGAATTATCTAAATATTACGAGCAAATGAAGAAAGTAAAACGAACGCGAATATGTGATCGGCATAATGACATGAAGGAAAATGAGCATCGGAAAGAATGCGTTCAAATGGACATCGAAACAATAACCCCATTCCACATCTTGGTCGTTCACTCGACGTAAGTACCGATTCGATATCAACCTTATCATTACCACAATGATTAATTCACAATCAAAACAAAATGCTAAACACCTAAGTTTGAAGAGTATATCCTCACAATACCTATGGCTTTCTAATTGTAAGTAGAAAAGCTAGTGCTGAGTATACATTTGAACGTCGTATTTCGGCCACTAAATCAGACCTGGATCTCAATCAAATTCCGTCCTCAGACATCCAAAGACTTCAAAACAGAATGAATAATGAAGTTACGAAGCATAATTAATCGAACACAATACCAAAATCTTACCACAAAACTGTAGCAATAACAAGCCCAGCAGCGATACAATCCACGAAAACAACCCATAAAATGAACTTAATGAAACCACCGAATGATAATCCGATCACCAATGCAAATATTACACTCGATATTGTCAATGCAATTGCCAGTAACACCAAAAATGCTGGGTCATCCCTTGCCCACTGGTCTTTCGTTTCTAAAACGGATAAGACTGTTTAATAAAATAAAATATCTAAGATAGTTCAATATGGTGAATGTGAATAATTGAAGTAAATCACTAACTTTTACGATACATAAAATTTCGGTAAACCTTTTGCGGTTGTACAAGTAGAAATATCATTTGCCATAAAGCAAACTCGAAGTCCATTTGTTTGAATCGAATCAAACGTCGAAAATAACGACTCAATTTCGCTGATGCACTCATTCGAACCGCTGTCAAACAACCAATTCGGTCTGCCGATCTAAATTAGCGCATTAATCTGTGCTTTAGAAACAATGAAGCAGAAAGAACTAACATATAATTGGATGACTGGAAAGGAACACCAGGGAAATTGGAAGACGAATAACGACTGTCTGATGATCCAAATCCTCGATAATAAGAAGGTTGACCACCACTGAACCGAGATTGTGATGGATGATCTTTAGCAGTAGAAATATTGCGTGATGCGAATGAGGATGATTCCGGTGGTGTTGCGTTAAGCGGGGTTGGACGGTCACGAGAATATGAATCAGTTGCTATCGAATTTTTATGTGCGGCTTTCATCGAGGTAAATCACCTGCAATTGTTAATACGCATTTAATTGATCAACTCTTGATTAGAAGTTCAATTAGATAAAATACTAACAGTTATTTGGAAAATGTGAACAGAATTCAGAGATGATTTGGACGGAATCTAAATCTTTGGCAATACGATTTGACTGGATATGGCCTTTCATCGACACTGTATGTACTCCAACTCAAAGCTTAATCTCCGTTCAGATCACCCCTCATAAATAACTAGCCAAAAATCGCTCGTTCGGAAAATTTGTCGTAGTGCGCAATGCAACGCATAATACATTTACTTTACAGTACATGATGTATTCAACGCTTTGACATGCGCACTCATTAAGTTTCACACAAGATGTTAGTCAATTGGAGGACGAAATAAGAATTATTCGAAATCCTCATTTTCTAGTGGGAGGATTCTGTGAAACTACGCAGACAAATGCAATTGTTCATCTAAAAATCGTCTCAATTTCTATGCTACACAAACACCACGAACAAAATCAAGTCACACGAGCGATCTTTCCTCCTCTCCAATTATCACTGTGCAGTTGCCCTCACCGCTTTAAAGCGTGCCAACACAATTCTGGCATAAATACAAGCTAGAGTTGGCAAATGGTTAAATAATTAGTCATTGCAGCATGACGATTTTATTTACTAACTATAAATAGGAAAAAGCTTGCTATAATAGGATCGTTTAGTGAAGATTTTCACTCAATGGTGTATATTTATGTATTCAATACACTGGGATTGTAATGTAATGTGATCGTTCAGAGTGCGTGTTCTGATACGAAAAGATGATCAGTGATATGCAACTGGGAGTGATGGCGAATGCGCTCGGTGTTGCGATGCTATTACTTGTGGTTTTATTTCACTACATCACAGCGAACAAACGGGCTCGCAGATGACTAAATTCTATCGTCAGTTATAATCCTCCTCATGTCAGAGGTAAGAAAGAAGATTCATTTCTATAACAAATCATAAACTTATCAATCGAATCAACTGACACTCAGTGGTTGATTACCTTCATTCAGATCACTCTTGTTCGAGTAGTATTGGACTTTCAGGCGGTATTATATAAGTTTCATCATCTTTCTGTATTGCAGGAATACGAGCAAAAACCAGCTATGCAATAACATTAATTGATCATGCAACTCGTCATCAATGCCTTATAACAGACTACTTTATTTAAAATTAATCCATTGTAATTTCATGTTTTCAGATGTCATTAACATTATCTGTTCATACAAATGCTTTTTAACGACACTCGTTGTCATGATTCTTTTCGAGATGCAACGCTTATCAAAAATACTGCTTATGTTACAAAAACTTTTCTCAAAATAAAATAAGATGAACAATGATCCATTCAAAATGTTTTATAATGAACAAACAAGGTGACATGCAGATACAAATGCAACAGAAGAACAGACAGTTCCTCAATAAAACTCTTCGAGTTCGCGACGCTAGTTGATAGGGAGTAGAGAAAAGGCTTCTGCAAGAGATTGAAAGAAGTGGGCAAGAACATTGTAGATTTCATTAATAAATCGCTGAGCAACGAACTGTAATAAACTGATCTCTATATGTAGATAGGAACTTGAGACGCTCGCTATCAACGGACATCAGATAGACATGAAATTAAGAAAATTTCAGCGAAAGAAACCCCCTGAACATTCACCAAACGCCTCGTTCAAATCATAAGTGTCATATGTGCAAACACCTTAAATAGCTTCGGAAATGAAAAGATGGAGGATCGGAAGATAAACGGAACCTGAAAATCTCCATACAACCATTCGTGTATAAGAGGCTTAATATTTGATAAGTGTGGCAATGAGATAGTTGATGTCTCCCGATGAATTGCTTCGTAATATAACGAAGTTCAGTTGAGCACTTTCGGATAGCAGCATTCAGTAGTTCATGGCGCACAATCTACTCTCAATCAGCAACACTTCTGACGACATCATTTTCGTTTTTCAGAATTTTACAAACACTTTAAAAAATTTTTGCTTTGCACTAACCAGAGGAATGAGTCAAAAGCAATGCGACAGAAAGAGCAATGAAAATTTTCAACTCATTTACGCTAGCTGCGGAGTAGTTACAAAATTTACAAGTTGATAAGTGTAATCGCATCACAACGAAATTGGGAATTACTTTTAAATGATAACAATGTGCACGCGATTTGTTCACAGCAGATAAGTATTAATATGTACAGAACAATTTCAATGATAACAAAGTATTATCAGCATTGTTAAAAGTATGCACATTCGTGTGGATATATAACACACTGAAATACAGATTCGATACATAAATGGATATTGATAATTCCCAGTGTAACTGTTGTGAAGAATGATTTATGATATGCGCACAGGGTTCGTGCTTTTAAATAAACCAAAACAGCGAAAATATTGAAAGAACACGAAAGATGATAGTAAGAAATGGTAGCAATAGAAGGGATACTTCACAAAATATATACATAGCAGATTCAGATCAGCAACGAGAAACGGATAATAATAATGACAGTATAATATGGAATTAAGATGACATTGTCTGAAGCGGAAGAGGAATAAATTCGTTTGTGGATGTTGAAATGTAAATGTAGAACGAGCAATACAAATGATGACTCGACTAGGAAATGTCTTCTAAATGAAAACTATTAAACCGAATTTAGATCAAAGAGCGTTTTATTTGGAATTTGATTAGTTTCAAAGAAAGTTTAAATGATGAATGTAAATAAAGAAGTAAATGACAATTACAGAATGACACAACATCTACAAATGGCATTTCGTACGGGCTGTGCGGAGACGGGTGGAGTTGCAGGTGCGAAATAGGCATGAACATCGACGTTCGGTTTGAATATCTGTAATAACGATCGATTATGAAAGTTGATAATTGGATGCTCAGAATATAACAGGATGATACCTTAAAACGTTTGATAGCGTCCTTGGTGATGTTCTGACAATCGTACAAATCGATACGCTGAATTGAGCTCAACTGTCGCATATAGTCAAGACTGGTGTCGGTGAGCTGAGGACAGTTGTCCAATTCAAGCACCATCAAACTTCCTCTAAGATTGTGATTCATACACAACTGACGCAGCCCCGAATCGGTTATTAGTTCACAGTGTGACAGACTCTTAATGTGCTCTTCATTATTATCGTACATGGTTGAGAGGTGACATTCAAATATAATACCAACCAAATTGATAAGAAGTTGACACTGTTTACTCAAATTCTCGAGAGTTGTGTCAGTGATCAATGAACAATCTTCTAGATCCATACGTTCCAAACGATGACACGCCTTCGTTAAAACCGCAAATCCTTGATCTGTCAGTAACGCACAGCCAGCCAACTCAACATCTCTACATTCAACATCATCATACATGTACAACAACAAAGAAGAATAATCAAAATGAACGAACCTGAGCAAAGGACATCCGTTCGAAAGAGCGACCAGGGCACGGTCAGTAATCTGCGAGCACATTGACAAGCAAAGGTACTCGAGATTGCAACAACCCGCTGCGATATCTGCACATGTCTCGTCAACTACGAAACAACCGAGCAAATTCAGTCGTCTCAGCTGTGAACAGTATTCATGCATCTCGTGGAATACATTCTCACTGATCTGAAATAAACTTCGTTACATCAAATAATAAATTCACCAGTCATAACTTGACAACATGAACACAAACCCCTTCACAGCCACGACAAATCAGTGTTTTCAACTTGGAACATCCTTTTAATATCCAGTGAACACCACCATCATGTACATTATCACACCAACTTATGTTCAAATATTCTAGACTTTTACATCCTTCACTGAAATGTTTGCATGCTGATAATCATAAACACTGAATATAATGCACAAAAAGCAATAATCACCTTATAGCTTTGAGGGATTTATCAGTGATAGCAGTGCAATTCTCCAGATCAAGCCATAACATACGATGACAATTACGACCAAGGTAATCACATGTTCTGCAATTAACTGCTGATGTGATAAGCCTTAGAGAGGAATAACGAGATGAAAGCAATAACAAGATGAACTCACGAATCAGTGACCCGTTTGCATTTATACAAAGACAACTGCTCGATATTGGGACATTTGACGGTAAACGATCTGAGTGCACTCTCTTGCACATTCTCACACCCCTTCAGACTCAACTTCTTCAAAAAACCACCACAACGCTTGGCCAGATTCTCTACCACTGGAGTCTGACGAAGAGCATCATTAAAACCGTTGATTTATATTTCATTCGATCACCTTATAATAATGATTATGTTAACAATCGACTTAATATTAACAAACCTTAATATCCTTCTGAAATTCGAACAAATCAACTTGTTGCCAGTTACTTCCATCCAACGCAAGCAAGTTCCACTGGCGACATGTTTGTGCACAACGACACAACGATGTTACGTCAAGAAATGAAAATATCCTTGAGAAAAAAAGCAGTTGATAGTAGTACTACTAGTTAGTTCAGGGTATTTAAATGAAGCAAAGAATGATATCACAGCAAATATGAATAGTAACCTAAGAATGAGTTCTTTCGGAAGGATACGGCTGATGAGTGGTTGATCAGTTTGTGACGGAAGAAGAGTAGTGATCAGATACATCTTAAAAAGACAACAAAATGAGGTTAGTAAATCAAATGGCTAGGTGCTGAGAGAATTCACATTGGAACATTGGAAATGAGAACGACTAACATTGAAATATTTTTTATTTTGTTAATATTTGTTGTCGATTGCTTTTATGAACGTTTTTATGTGGTCGGATCTGATTGTGTATATCATCATTCACTTGCTCAAAGTGATAATAAAATAACGAACAAACCTGATTTTGTTTCGCAGTAATCGTGGGGTGACTGGCTCGGATTACATTCGAGTGAATTGACGAGAAGATTTGATGAGTGCGTTTATTGTTACTATTATTACTGTTATTAGTTGATGACTTCATTGTGCTCGATGATGACGTTAGATCATTAGCACGCATTTCACGACGCCTCTTACGTTTAGCTCGACTCTTTTTATGCTGTCATTATTATTAATATTATTGATGCACGGCTGACAGTTACAAACAATAAAACTTATTATAATGGTAATAATAAATGAAGAAAAAAGAATTTACACGTGAACGATGATGGTTAGATGAGTTATCATACGCACTGTTATCGAGAATTAATTGCAGATCGTTCAACTGATCGAACTGGTGATATGTGTGTTCGCTGATATCGATATCAGTTGACTGGTTATCACTGTCGTTCGAGTTGCTCTCTTGTCCATTCAGTGCTATTATTTTTATTATTATTACTCATATATCGAACAAATAATTATAGTATGCATGAAGTTTACTCTAGATCAACGGAATCTGAGCATATTAGAGGGGATTAGCAAATCACTGGTGATAGATTTTGTTTATAAGTCTTAATGCTTGGTCGATCATAAGGAACTAATTCGTTTCATACAACCGACAATTTCTTGGCAGGAAACTTGTTAATGAACGGATATGATGGTGCCGTTGATTGGTGTGACCTATGGAAACTCACTGAATAAAACGGAACTTATTAATAGAGCGTCGTAACTCGTGCTTAAAAGCAAAATCTTCAATTCCCAATAATACTCGGCTAGAGTGGAAATTGCGCAGATTCCAAAATCATTTTCTGAGTCAGTTTGGTGCGTAGAATGCGATATTACGAGCAAATAAACATTACCCATCACACATGTATAAACCTCAACAAAATGTATAAACAAACCCAGTGCTGAATAATATTCATTATTATCATCACTTATAATTCTTTGACGTGAATCATTGGATCCGTTGTCATTACTGTTATTAGGATTCAATAATCTCAGCATTCGACCAATAAATTCAGTCTTACTCACTTCTGATCAATATTTCCAGCAACTATTATAACATGTCCACTGATACGTTCTGAATCAATTGATAACATTTAGCAAATCTCTTACCGATAATTTATAAAACATATTGTATAATCAATATCGATAATATAAAACACGAAACGAGTAAGTGTCACTCTTTATGCTTTACAAAGCATCACCAACCATACTAACTGCGAAACAGGTTGGCTCAATCATTTCAGTGGTGAATGAGTGAGAACAGCTACTAGCCGTTTTCTCTACCACTACAATGTCCAACTGATGCCTATGCTTCTTGGCCAAAACAAGTTTTTGGCACCCTTCAAAAAAAATATCACGGCAACATTAAGCAATCGGATCCAACGCCTGCCTATACGATAATTTTTTCTAGATCCATTTTACTCTGGAGTCCGAGTGGAGCACAGTAAAGTTCACAGCTGGAGCCGGAGCGGAAATTTTAAAAATGCAGAGGCAAGGCAACCTGACCAACTTTTTTCAAATTAGACGTGGCTGGTTATGAGTATCCGTTCGACTACTAAGAGAAGTAATCTTAAAATTTCCTTCAAAGAGAGTCTAAAGCAGCTGATTGCGTCAGTACTACAAAGTACACACGCACACAAGTCGTCTAGCACCCCTTCAAATGTCACATTGTTTAATCAATACTCAGATAGCGATCAGCAGAGTGCTTGTGATGTCTGACGATTGAATCAAACAATTACTAGATGAATGATGAAATAAATAATGTGAATTGTAAATAAACAAACTAAGTTGCAATAACAATGAAAATGTTTATCGAGCCAAATGAAAGTTTATCAACGGCATACATATAAATCGAATTATAATATTGGTCATATTCATTCATTAATTAATGTACAATTGAATTCATTCATTTCGAGTTGACACCTTCTTCATGGAATACACTTTACTGTGAAGACTTAAGACCGATTTCCCACCATTTAATGAGTATTTTTATAGGTGACTGAAACAACAACGACTCTCCACAGGATTTTATCACCGAAACAAAAATGAAGGCTTCTTTGTGCATATGAACTCCACATACACACCACCTTTGAAATTTGCAGTAAACATGTACGTTTATAAATGCATTCGATGAGTAAATCAATGCGAAATTTAGAACGGTGCTAACTTCGATTTAGGAGTTTTGTACGTTATATATACTCATATAAGTGTTTTGGGGATCAGGGACTTTCAGTCCCCGACTTTTTCCCGTCCCCGCACACATTAGTGTAGATAAGTATGTACTGTGTTGCTAGGATAGTGGGATTTCGAGGATCGGTCCCAAACTTTTCTCGAGCCGGCCGCACTTTCGCAGTTCTCGACTGCGACATTTTGTCCCAGACTTTTTTCCGTTCCCGCAACACACTGTTTATATCAATGATGGGCAATACCACGCTATTTGCTAATCTGCTATTCATGGTACTACTTTTTTCATACAGCAGAAATTGCAGCAATAACTCCGCTTCAATAATCTTTTAGCAGCATAAAGTATCGATAACTTGCGCTATTTTCTTCCACTAACATTCTGGTGAACTACTTTTTCCAGAGCTAACTCGATAATTTTCGTCTGCAAGGGAATGCTTACACTTCCCAACATCAAGATATTCACAAAATGTACACATTTTTGTGAATCAGTTGATATTCGCGGATAAGATTAATCTAATCGTAAGCCTTAACACATGTTTAAGTGACGTTAGTCTCCTAACAGAACATGTTTATATCATCTTGTGGAACATGACCAAATGCTTTCGGATCTGTTCGATACGACTAATTCTGCACAAGCAATTTTGATGATGACTTCTGGTAAGAATAAATAATTAGTGGAAATACCTCTGCACACACCTCTTTCTCATATATACTTAATCAGAAATGTGCAATTCGTTCGTAACTCCAGTCTTATAAAACTCCAGTAATGAACATATCATGTGGAGCTATTACCCAGAAATTTGAGATCCGTTCAACACCACTGAATCAATCAGTCATACCACTTAATAGCTCAGAACGCAACCTCTTCCCTCCATCTCACCAGTCTCGATATCTGATTTCAAAGATCTTTAAGGTTCGTTTACAGGAGATCAATCATTTTTTTCTGTTTTCAGTCGACTGCACTGGTATGTTGACCGAAGCCACTCACCTCATTATCGGAATGCACTCTTAAGTAAAGGATTTCTGAGTTTTATAGCACGATCCGTAAAGGTGATATTTTCTTCAACTATCAAAAAGGAGACGTGAGTGGATAAGGAATTTCTGAACAGGCTATGACTTTGATTAACCCACTAGTAACTTTTAACAGCTTTGACTGTTGGCTAGAGCAGTCACTGTTATTCGCTGCTAACTTCACTTTCCTCCCCATGACTACTTTCGGACGGAAACAAGCATAGAATGGCGTAATATCCCTAAAATGGGTTACTGCTAGCCTCGTCGAAACCATTTTATCTATATTATGAATGATCCTTAATCTGTTATGAATCTCTCTCGAAGAGGTGAATCTCATTTCGTTATTATCATCGTAATTTTTTAATAAGGGACTCAATTTTAATAGAGGCTCGAAAAGATTTTGTCAAATTTTGATGGCTTGTACCCAGACAATTCAGCAGTGCAACTGCAATCTTTCGACGAAGATTTAAAACCAGCGATTAGCTGATTAATTTTGCTGAGTAGCGTTTAAGCGAAAACTGTCACTATTTTCCTCAATCAGCGACACTTTAGTTTTCTTCGTCAGTGGCGCTACTAATGGTTCGTCAGTGGAACAAAAATATTTTACAGCGAACTGGCATAGCCACTTTTTTCGATAGCGTGCCCATCAGTGACTTATAGAATGAATGTAGTTTCATAAGCATAGAATATAATGTCTGCTGAAAACGTTCGATGAAACATTTCTGATACGTATCCATATACTTTTTGTATGGACACGTAAAAAAGTTTCTTCTTCACTCTTTACAAATTATTTTGTGCTTTGAAGGAAGGATGAAACATCAAGTAGTACTTAAGTGATACTCACTTCCAAAATCACAACTTACAAGGAAACGTTACCAGTGAGCGCCATTCGAAAACTGGATACGTCAGCGTTGCAATTAAGAAATGGAACAGCTTGAGAATTCCTTCCACGGTAAGATTCAGTTTGTGCTACGGAATGAGAGTCGGAGCAATTCCCAACCTAAGCCTAGGTAATGAATGAGCGCACCAATCGTTGATTTACTTCTTCTTTCCTCTGGCGCTATCATCAGAATTACATATATCTGACGCAGACCTTTGAAAATTCTCATTCATCAATTACATAAAACCTGATTCGTTTAGTGGGAAACGTTTTTTTGCGTAAATCACATTCGTAATTCATGAAACTGTTCTCTTATTTCTGCAGTAAAAATCATTGCTGGACATCATACGTTTATAAATAAGCAAGTTTATACTACTAAAAAGATTTCAGCTGGAGATTTCAAAAAAAGGTGCTCAATAATGAGATATGAGATCCATTTCCATGTGGCAGACAAAAGAATGCCCTAGACACTTGCATTTTGGTCTTCGTAACCGAAAAAAGACAGTTTCTGTTGGACGATGCAATCAGAAAAGGAAATGTGAATGGTGATTATAAAAAGATTTAATCAGCCAGTCAAAGCAATAGCACCGCAGATGAATGGGATCAGTGCCCGTTCAGTGAATTCACTCAATAAGATAGTAAAGAAGTGGCGAATTAAAAACGAATTGGTGTTTCAGGAAAATGATGAATGGAATGAATTAAGGTATCATTTCGAGGTGATAATGAACTGCTTTGATTTGATACTGCTGTATCTAACTTATTATTGTTGATACGTATCATATACAAGAGACATGCAGCCGTCTCGGTGATCGGCACTTGTAACGTTGAAAAGTGTTCTGCAACTCCGTCCAGCAGCTGAAGTTTACCACTTATAAGCTGATTGAATAAAGAAATGATGCGAATATTATACAGTGAGAATGATAATAACGCCTCCTACTAATTCTTATGAGAGTAATTATTAGAAAGCAAAGAAACGAAGTGGTTATAAAGAGGTATAATAATAATAAAGAATACCTGCTGTTTAGTACTCGCACCAGATCTATGACTTAATTTGAAATGCTTTTTATAGCGACGAAGTGATGCAGCCGACAATGCGTTGAAGGGAATCTATACGAAATTATCTTCAATAATAATCACAGAACACGAAATGAAGATAAAGAAACGAACATGAACGGTGTTCGTTGACGATGATGACTGCAAATTGTCATTACATTTCGATGTGTTATTTTCATTTGCAGTTGACAATTCAACGACATCATCGCCGTTATCTCCACTAATCACCATCACTCTATCCTCTTGCGATGATATCATTCCACCAGTTGCTTTATCAGTATCCTCAGTTACTGGCATTTCCATTGATTCATCATTAACTTCCTTTCTACAAATGCAGCAATTACTAATAATAATAATAATGAATAATAGTAATAAATAATAATAATAAATAATAATAATTAATAACAATAAATAATAATATTAACACTGACTAAAACAAACCCGATAGAACACTTGCGATATTTGATTTGAACACTTTCGTCGCTGGCATCATCCACTGTTGAACTTGCCTCAGACATCTTTCTAAGTGACTGCTTCTGAATAGTGCATTTATCATTTGCATAATACTAACAATGATGCAATGAACAAGAATAATAAATAATAGAATTACATTATCAGAAATAGAGTTTGTCGGTGAGTGGTGCGATGCTCTTCGTCGACGTTGCAGCGATCGTTTCAACGATTTCTAAATTGAACAGATAAATATCCCACATCATAACGAACGTATCAATGAACGAACATTTATTGGGTCATCATCGATCTCAATCAATTCATCTTCATCGAATGCACTCAACTGTTCATAAACGCTCAGATCACGATTCTTCAACGAATCGTTCCTCGTGCCCAATGCAGGTTCGTTCACTATCAGTCTTCGATGATACAAACATACGTAATAATGCCGTCTCTTAAATTCATTTATTTACATCCCATCCAACACTACACATCTCATGATTACAATAACAAACAAACGAACAGCAGTGTTATAGACGAACGGAAATCGTTTCAAAGTACAAATCCGCCGCAGTTTATCACTCAGCCAAATTGGTGATGCATGTCGATCACAACACTCATATAATTCCACATCACTTTTATATTCAGCAATACAACACTTTAATCTTTCATTACATTTATCACCATTTGTATCGCTCTTTAATTCTACAACATATCTTCACGTTCGATATAATAAAAATAAGTAGTGGTAATAATCATAATAATTCATTATACATCGTACAAACATTTTCACATATAAACACATCTTTCAATTTTTTATCATGAACAAGAATATGCATATTACATAAATATACAAATCATTTAATCAAACAACTCGTTAATCGATACCTCGCGAAGAAAAGCATTCCTCGTCACGACCATTTGCAAAATGACCGTCTGAATTCGTCTCTTCATCACGATAATTATTCGACATATTTCTATTATCTGATTGATACTGATACAACAGTAAACATAACAGACCCTCCATACAATTATTTTAACAACACACTTCATATATACATCTCAAACACCTTTACCGATACAAATTCAGTTCAATCACGCGTTTCACATGAAATACTGCAATTGAGCTGTAAGTGAATAACTAAACGCACGATTGCTGAATTGTTCACGAATATTAATTTGAATTGTATGTTCGCTCTTCAATACCGTAGCACGCATGATAGTGTATCTAGGATAATTAGTTACTTGCCACGTAGTATCTGATTATCCGGTTCTGCACAATTAGTTTCGGTTGAATTTCAGTGAAGCTAACGAATGTTCACCATTTTATGCGCATATATTAGAAAACTCGCTTGGAAAAAAGAAAAAGAAATCATAATGGAAGAAGGCTTCATTCGAAAGGGAGGAGGGTTCCTTCGAGAGAAGAGGATTTACCCCAGAAGAAGGGGAGTTCCCCTGGATGTAAGGATATGCGTGGGGAATGGGATCAGGATTGCTGGACTGCTCACATGGGGATGGATAGGATGTCTACCTCAACCAAAAGTAAGCGCAAAACTCTCGACCCTATTAGGGTTTGAAAAGGTTGAAGCGCTTGCCCTCAGTTAAGAGTAAGCTGTTGGCCCATTCAACCGGAAACGGACACCTTGCTCAGGTGTTACAGAGCCTCATACTCCTCATCACCACTTGCTTCTGCTGAGCATATGCATACTGAAAGAAATGAGTAATGCGTTCATTTATGTACGATTTCTGAAGGTGATATTCGCGCCGTAATTAATGGTCAAATTGACTAGCATTCTAATATTACCTCACCAAAATCTTGAACATTTCTTCCATCTACAAATCAGATCAAGTTAAAGTACTGTTGTCTTTCAGCTTGTTAAAATCAAAACGGCATTTTGTTCGTGCGAACGTTTCTTGCTGTGCTGTGACTAGTCATAAGTAACATATTCAACTACGAATGTGAGCGAAATGCCGTTTTGATTTTACCAACCTAAAATACAAAATTAGCAATTAATATCTCTGCTCAAATAAATCTGATCTAACTTTTTGTAATACGCATACAAAATGAATGCGTTCGCTCAAATTAAACCGTAACGAACTACGAACACAACGCTGTAAGGGTACTACGTGATAACGAAATAAATATTCGCCATGCATCATGTCATAGCAATATTCAGCTGGAATTTGTTGATGAATAATTGGTTGAATTAGAATTCAGTTGCGGTGTTGAACTCGAGGATATAACGTTTGTATTCCACGTATATCGTCTTCACTCAATTTGAATCCATCCGCCAGTTGTATTCTGAACATTTCAAATTATAGAGTATCACTGCTTAATAATATTTTGCGATGCAAAAATCACTCACCTTCTGTCCCTGACTCCCTCCGCTCTAGCAAGTTCTAACATTCCACTGTCTTATACTATCGTCAAGGAAGGATTGAGAAGAACGAAAAACACCTTTTTCTGTAGGTGTAGAATAAAAATGTCCTAATTGTAAGTATTAGACATGATCAGTGGATTACAGCTAAGATTTAATATGCAAAGAATTCTGGAATTGTAAATATTAAAATCATAGAAACTTCATTTCTATAAATAATATTAAGGAAGTATAGAAACAAGATCAGATAGTGGTATAGCAGTACAGAAATGTACAAAAAATAGCAGTACGGAAAATAGTATAGAAACTATCATACACTATTTGATATTACTTGTAAGATTTTGGAATTAAACACAGACGTGATTTGTTGTGTGCAAATATCGTTGTGAATTTCAAAGCACTTTTCTGAAATAGAACCACGATGGTGGGTTGTAGGAATAATCTGGTTGCAGATTAGGATTCTGTATTTGTTAGAGGATGTAGATAGCACATTGTAGAGTTTGCTTGAGAAGGGAACATTAAAATTTTAATACATTGAAATGCATTCGTTTTGGCCGCGTTGCCGGTTTATTAAAGAAAAGTGTTGAAGAAAATCAAGAAAGCGGTTCATGAGAAAATGGTTTTCTCCACCAGAAAACATATCTTCATCCTTACATTTTTTAAAATTATACGGTCAGAGATGGGCAGTTGCGGTAATCTTTAGTTATCGTCGTTAATTTTTTTGTTAATGACTTGAAAATTGCGTATAATTTGAAAATTTGAATAGAAACAGCATCGACCATACTTTTCTCAATGTCTGTGAATTCATTATTCAAAACAGTTGAAATGATATTATAAAGCATTTAGGAATGAATAGGTTATGTATTGTGAACAAAACAGAGAGAATGTTGTACAGTTATTAGTGATGGCATTCGGCTGACGTCCAATCGGAAGTATCCGACAAATTTTGATCGGAAATCCGACATCTGGATTCCGATCGAACAATTTAAACGTTCGATCGGAATTCCGAGTGTCGGAATCTCAAAACGTGAATTCGGTCGGATTTCGACCGAACTGAAATTTGTTCATATGCCGCCAATAACAATTACCATCACTGATTATTAGATATGGATGAAAAACCGTTATAGTGGATTATGCTGTGCAAATTTCTATTCGTACTGAGAAGTCAACCGTTATGAACCCAGAATTAATAAATATCGCCAGTACTTTTTGTCTTAGTTTAACCATTCAACATTATCGACGCCATCTTTCTGATGCGGGAGTGTCGCCGCTAAATTTTTGGTTAGCACTGCGCACCTGAGTTAGTAATAAGATAGGACATAAGGTATGCGAGTCTTGAAAGATGGAATGGTAATAATTTACATGGACAGTAATTGTAAGAAATAGGTTATGTATTGTGAAGGAATGACAATAAGTACGAACCGATAATAAGGATGCATAATAGCATTTTGATTACGCGAATGCCTCAATCCGAGTGCATGACCGATTTCATGTAAGGCAACCTGAAAGACACAACTTAACAAGTCACCGAATAACATCTTTGTTATCATCAAGCAGTCATGAACAACTCACAAATCTCAAGTCCAAACTACCATTTCTACCATCCACTGACCAATATTCGGATCCGTCAAAGTGGATTATGCCTTCTCGAGGATACGCCGAATGCGCAACTATGCCACCTCTCCCATCGAACGACTCTTTGTCTCCGTGTTCGTATCTCGCAAACTCTATCTCGATATCTGCTGGTATCGCCGCCTCATTCTCGTTTCTTCCCTTCGGCGATACATCTTCAAACGTCAATTCCCCTTGACTTCCTTTCGACCACACTTCTAATGCTTTTCGCATTACCGCTCTAAAATTTTTTATCGTCAGAATGCGAAGGTACCAGGGACATAAAGTAAGTCGTTACTCAAGTTAGGCAATCGCCTGTCTCAGTTGGGTAACACGCTATCAGAAGCGTTCTACGAATTCAAAATCTCAATAATTGCAATATCTAAACATAATATCATTTTAACATATTCGTTCCTGAATCAACATATATGCTGCTGGTGGAACAGCAAATTTTTTAAGCGGACAATTGCTCACACATATCTTGTTTCGCCTTGATGCAACGCAATTTTGGAAGAAGCCTGCGTTATTGCATTAGAAATATATTATAAAAGCTGCTGCTTTCAAGCAGTATAAAGGATTCATTTCGGAAAGTATAATTGTAATCGAGCTACTCTGCGACCTTCCCCGCTTTGCATTAATTGGCGATCTTGGATAGACCGTAATCTGCGTGAGCTAGGGAAATGTGAGGTTGGTGAATTACCTTGGTTACCCTGGTTTATTTATCATGTGAGTTTTAAACCACTGGTTATGTCCATTCCAGAAGAGATAATAATAATAATAATAATAATAATAATAATAATAATAATAATAATAATAATAATAATAATAATAATGATAATGATAATAATAATAATAACAATAATAATAATAATATAATAATAATAATAATAATTATAACAATAATAATAATAACAATAATAATAACAACAATAATAATAATAACAATAATAATAACAACAACAAACGGATGAGTTAACGAAACACGGAAACTCACTCAATGTCAGAGGCGGTCATGACGGCATGATGGTCAGTATTATCAGAGTGGATCAACTCATCCTCAAAAAATATTCAAGCATGCACTGCGGCTGCATGATTAATAATGCTTCGGCGGCTGACTTATTCGCATATTTGTTATTATCATTATTACTATTGTTATTACACATCAATAATAATTCAGAGCATTTTGTTAAGATATATACTTCGTTTCAGTTACGTATTGCTGAAAAAATTTGTATG